>WAAF01003889.1:187538-293309 GCA_013400475.1 Tricholaema leucomelas | reverse complement strand
GCAGACTTTAGTCTCCCAGTACTGTGATCAGCAGAGAGAAGCAGTTTCCACCACAGGATGCTTTTACATTCCTGCTTTGAATTGTTCCCTACAGGGGAAATGATGCTTCCTAATGAGACTGTGGCAGGCCAGGACATCTCACAACACTATCCGTAATGCAAGGCAAAGCTCAGCCTAGTGCCGTGTTGAGTCACTTGAGCTGCCTCAAACAATTCACTAAGAGTGTTGATATTAGCTCCTGGTGAGCTTTCTCAACAAACTACCATGTGTGCTACCATAGCTAAGCACATGTAAGTCACAGCTACATGGACTCAACTTCCTTTCAGGTAGCTGCAGACAGCAATGAGGTCTGCTCTGGGCCTACTCTTCTGCAGGCTGCACACCCCCAGCTCCCTCAGCCTCTCCTGACAGGGCTGTGCTCCAGGCCCCTCACCAGCTTTGCTGGCCTTCTCTGGACATGTTCCAGTATCTCAACATCTCTCTGTTCCCTTTCCTGTTTCTTTTTTTTTCATCCCCCCGCCCCGCTTTTCAAAGCAACAAAGGAAAGATCTCTTTCTTGATAGCTCCCAGCTTTTACTGGGTCTTTTCTGTTGGTGACCCACTGATATTTACAGGCAACCATATCAATCTTTATTCTGTAAGGCTTTGATTTGCTGCCACCATAGAAAAACTAAACAAGCAGCAGCTTGTAATAGCACAGAGCATAAATGCAAATCAAACTTTGTTAAACACAACTCCTGGCTCCAGATACCCATTAAGGCTTGATGGTTTATGTACATATTTCAATTTGCCTTTCAAAACACACACAGGAAAAAAAAAATCTAAGAAAGGAGTGTGTTCTTTACAGGAAATGTTTAAAATGGAGCCTCCAAGAGCAATCAAACTGCCATTTGCTTTATGTGAGATCTGAAGTGTTTCTTTATCATCCTTTGCTGTGCAGATGAAGCTTTACATTTTTGTTTTCATTGCTATAGCTTTCTTTTCCAGAGGTTTGCATGGAGAGGGCAGTGAATTTCCAGCTACCTGGTGATGTCATTTAAACCAATAAATCCTTACAAGGCCTGTTGAAAGAGGTATTGGCATCCTAACATTGGTGGCTTACAAGCAGCACTTGTATTGGCTGTGACTGACTGAGTTTTGGTGCTTTGTACTCTATTTGTGCTCCAAAAAGCAAAATTCTTTGCAGCCAAGAAGAAAAACAAACAAGCACACTACACTTTCACAGGGCTGAGAGTTAAGAGTTGCAATTTCCAATTTCTTAATGATGAGATGACATCCTATAAATTCCAGTGGTCTCTCTGGATAAACTCTGCTGAATTAGGCAGTTGTAGCAGAAGGTGCTTTACGTCAAAGGGGATGTTTCATGTGAGGGACCTGGAACATAAACCCTGTGAGGAGAGGCTGAGGGAGCTGGGGTTGTTTAGCCTGGAGAAGAGGAGGCTCAGGGCAGACCTCATTGCTGTCTACAACTACCTGAAGGGAGGCTGTAGCCAGATGGGGGTTGGTCTCTTCTTCCAGGCAACCAGCAAGAGAACAAGGGGACACAGTCTCAAGTTGTGCTGGGGAAGGTCTATGCTGGATACTAGGAGGAAGTTCTTCACAGAGAAAGTGATTGGCATTGGAATGGGCTGCCCAGGGAGATGTTGGAGTCACTGTCCCTGGAGGTGTTCAAGCAAAGCCTGGATGAGGCACTTAGTGCCATGGTCCGGTTGACTGGCTAAGGCTGGGTGCTAGGTTGGACTGGATGATCTTGTAGGTCTCTTCCAAGCTGAAGTTGATTCTATGATTCTATGTCACGTTTCTGAGCATGATACACAGTTACAGGCCACAGTTGTAGATAATCAAATTTCAGTAGATTCTCAGTTCTGCCAGGTGGTGTAGAAGCTACAGTTTATTTCTTTTCTGTGTTGATGGAGTTTTTGCACTGATCTCAGACTCTCTTTCTGTAGGCAGTGTTTCGTCAAGACATCTCAAAAAAACTTTTGCAAGCTGATAGCTTGCTTGCAGTTTAAATCAAGAATCACAGAATTACAGAATTAACCAGGTTGGAAAAGACCTCTAGGATCATTGAGTCCAACCTGTCACCTAACCCTTCTAATTAACTAAACCATGGCACTAAGTGCCTCATCCAGCCTCCTCTTAAACACCTCCAGGGACGGTGACTCCACCACCTTCCTGGGCAGCCCATTCCAATGCCAATCACTCTTTCTGTGTAGAACTTCTTCCTAACATGCAGCCTAAACCGGCCCTGGTGCAGTTTTAGACTGTGTCCTCTTGTTCAAGAAGCTGATTTGAATCTGCACTGGGGAGAAGGAGTGCTGTCTTCTCACAGTGACTCGTGTCAAATCTTTGCCAGAAATCACCTGTTGCAAACTCCTTTCCACACATGGTCTGGAGCTAAAGTTACCCTTTAAAGGGACCACAATCTCTAAAAGACAACCCATGCTGAATGTGCAAACTTAATTAGCAAGAGGCACCTTCAGCACCATGTAAAAAAATAGTTGCTGAGTCTCTAAGGGGTCTGTAACCTCACCCTAACATATCTATGTTTGACATGCACATCTTTGCTGTGCCACTTATTCCCAACCTGCTGTCAGATGTTGAATCTATCTTGATTTCTACCCGTTTATATTGAGTGTGTGTGGGGGTGATTTTCACCCCAGGAAACAGTCTGTACCAAATTACAGCTGATGTGAAGATCTGTGTACTTCAGCATTGCTTTATATCTGTACTGTGCTGTCTTGCTGTGTAACCCGATCCATTCTTGCCTGTTCAAGGTCACCTATCAATATCTGGAGTCCTATTAGGTGTTTGACTTCACTGTCAATATGTGGCGAAGTAAAGAAGAGTCACAATGCCCAGAAACATCTTCTAAGTTTCCGGTTTGAGATGTGATCTTGCACACAAGCAGGCAGAGCATGGGATCTGCTGGATGGGGCCTGAGCATCAAGCCCATCAGGCTGCTGTAGTGGGAGGCAGGCATTGGGCTCATTTTTTAGCAAGTGCTGGGAAAATATGCTGATTTGTGGGAAGACAGGTGAGGGGCAAAGCAATGCTCCAGAGAGAGTTCAGCACTGGAGGAGATCAGTTCTCATCTACAACCATCACCACGCTAGCTAGTCCCTGTGGTTGCCTTAACAAAGAGCACTACTGTTCCTCTACATGACAAGCTGCTGCCAACACACTCTGTCATGCTTCATGGACCAGATCTGCCTCCTCTGTTCCAGCAAGAAAATGGCTTGAATGCCAGCACTGAGCCCAAGCTGTTGTTCCAAACAAGCCCATGCTTTGCCACTCCTGGTACAAAAGCTGCAGACAAAAATCTGAGGCCTGTCCCGAAGAGTGGCTCAGTTTGCTGAGCTGCCATGCCAGTGTCACTGCTGTACACGTACCAGAAAGAACAGCTCTGGCAAAAGGCTGAGCAGGAATTGTCATAGCAACTGAGATTGCAGCAGGAGGAGAAGCTGTCAGATGCTGCAACCTGGAAAATTCCTGTACGTCTTACACAGGAAAGGACAGCAGCAAAATGGATACAGGAGCTCAAATATGTCTTTGCAGGGTATAGGTTTCACTTGTGCATGCCCATGCTGTAGCTTAGCATGCTCTGCCTGGAAGACATGACCTTACAAAGTCTCCTATGAGAGCATCAGAAGTTCCCCAGATGTTCATCCATGAACATCTTCAGACTCTCCATTTTTCTTTCTATCCACGCATCAGCCAGATCTCCTTCAGGATCTCATAATTCTCTGTTACCACATCTGTTGCCAAATTTTACAGTAAACCTCCCTTCAGCTTTCTCCTTTCCTGGAAGGTTACAATGTGCTTTTTAAATGTGTTTGCCATATTTAACTAATGTGCATGTTACTCTTTCTGCTGACTCTGGCCACAGGATTAAGAAGCAAGGCTTTGTAGATAAGAATACCCTCTGAGATGTAGTTGTCCCACACACCCTTGGGATCAATACTCTCCTCAGAGCAGATACACAACTTCCATTTGTACTGATGGAAGTAGCTAGATAAATAAAGCACATGAAATATTGGGCTCTGTATCCTTACTGCGAGGCAATAAAACATTTTTTTACTCCTTTCATCCACATCAATCTCTATTCATCCAACCAGTTCACAGGAAAGGCATTAGCTGCTAACTGCTCCTCACTTCCTCAGATGCCAAGCCTCCATGAGACTGTACATAAACTGAGCTTTGTGTAGCCTCAAGAGCTTGTTTTTTCTGTCAGCGTGTGTGTGCACAGCTCCCACTAACTTCTGAAGGTGTTAGACAGTATATATGTATGTGTACAGTATGGAGAATAGCCTTCAAAGCTTTAACTTCAGCAGTGACTCCCTTAAATTAGTGGCAGATGTTTTTCAGCACTCTTGGTAGAGAAGCAGTTAGCAAGGTCTGTCAGACCATTTCTAACGGCCTCATCCAAAAGAACTTTCACAGAGCATGGATGTTTAGTGCAGGATTTTCATTTCACTACCAGGTCAACAACTGGCAACTTAAACACATTGTATTTCCAAATAAACAAGCATATACCTTTGCCTGGGACAGAGTCGGGTGGATGATGGGAAAAGCTGCAGCTGGGACTCACAAAGATCTTGCAGAATGTCCCTGGGGCAAAAGCAGGCAAATCTGAGCTTTCCCAGAAATTAACCTGAAAAAAGATTTTCTGTCAAATCTATTGCCTGCTGAAAACCCTGAATGTGAACTGGTCTGCATGGGAATGGGTTCTGTGAAGACTTTGTGCTGATGCTGTTCCAAAAGTAGACTCCAAAAAACTGCAAGGGTGCTCTCTGAAGATGCTTCTCCTTTTGCATGTTGAGGAGCATGCTCTTGGAGGTCACTTTTTCAACTTTCAAACAAAAGCCTTTCCAAGGAACATAGAATCATAGAATCAACCAGGTTAGAAGAGACCTCCAAGATCATACAGTCCAACCTATCACTCAGGCCTATTCAGTCGAGCCATAATAAGTAATTAGGTTTTTGTACCCAGGCAAACTGGTGGAGAGATCAATACCAGAACACAGGCTTGGCCCTAAGTTACCCTTTGCCCATATAATTATCTGAGCTCCTGAGCTATTACCTATTAACCTTTTAATTCCTGGATGTTCTGTATCAGGACCAAAAAGCAGATTTTGATTCTTCAGTTACTTCTGCAAGTAGAAAGGACATTTTCCTTCCACAGCCAACAAGGACTCTAAGAACCAGTGGGGAAATAAAAGCCCCAGATTTGAGAAAGAATATAGAAATGTTCATTTGCACCAACACTGCACACGTTGTCCATTGGGCTTCCTGGTTAAATCATGGTCATGCATTACAGGTTTGGTGGTTTTTGGTTTGGTTTGCTTTTTGGGTTGGGTTTTTTTGGGTTGTTTGCTGTTTCATTTTTCTGTAACCATGAGATCTTTATGCCAAAAAAGGATTGTCAAAAGTCTGGAGAAAAAGGACATGTGGCAAACCCTTTTTGAAGAGCACTGAACAACCTGGAAAAGAGAGTTAAAATTCAGTTTATGCTGTGTTGGCAGTTGTCTGTCTGCCTCCTTTCAGCGCTTCTTTCGTGCAGCAGAAAATGCAGATCAATTTTGTTATTGTTTATAGCAGTTTTGGTTTCTGGGCTTTTAGTGCTGTCAGCAGAAATATTATTAAACATCTTGCTAGATTTTATATCCTGGTAAATTTAGCTCCTTAAGATTCTCACAGAGAGCAGAACTATGCCAGCCCTGGGTGGCGGTAAGTTGAGGAGCGTAAGTCACCACTTATTTTAGGGTGTCTCTGTCCTAAAATATGGAACCAGTGATGTCCAGTGGGGCAACAGGCAAAAACTAGAAAACAGAAAATTCCTCCTAAACGTAAGGGGGAACTTCTTTATTTTGAGGGTGACAAAGCACTGGAACAGGCTGCTCAGAGAGAGTTTCAAAACTTGCCCAGACGTGTTCCTATCTGGCCTACCCTAGGTGACCCTGCTTTAGCAGCAAGGTTGGACTGGCTGATCCCCAGAGGTTCCTTCTAACCCCCACCATTCTGTGTGATTGTCTGTGATTCAGTGTGAAATTTGAGTGTCTGGGAAGAAGACTTTGATTTTGAGAAAGACTTAAAGATTAGACATAGTCTGAAAAATTCCTGATGTCTACCTGGATCTTTTCTTTCTGTGAATGTGAACTGGGTCATTGCTCAGCCTCTGCTTTTTTGCTCCAGTATAGCAGACACTCAAGTGCCAGTCTTAAACAATTTCACAAGCTTTTCTGCAGTTCAATGACTGCACCCAAGCTTTTGCTTTCCAGTCTCAAGCTACCAAGCCTTTGCTAGCCTTTGCAAAAGCAGGCAGAGAAGGTAACAGTAGTTTGATGTCCTGGGCTGACTTGGTGGAAACTTCTCCAGATTTATCATCGTTGCACATCAATAAGATCACAGTTATCACATCACAGCCCAATATACACCCTCACAATTACAGCTGAAAATAGCAATGAAGAAGGGTAAGGGCACAAATCAGAGGAGATGTACGAGTCCTGTGAAAGCTTGCCCTCGGGTCGGTTCTTTTAGCGCTGCATTTAAAGACCTTCGCAAAATCTCTACAATCTGCTTTGCTTTTTCCTTTCAGACAAGCCCTGTGGGGACCCTCCCTCCTTCCCCCACACCATCCTGCATGGCCACACTGGCTTTGAAATGGGGGATGAGCTGCTCTACGTCTGTGCCCAGGGGTACATCATGGGCAACAAGGAGACAGCGTTCACACTGCTCTGCGACTCCTGTGGGGAGTGGTACGGACAGGTCCAGGCCTGTGTCAAAGGTAAGCTAACCCAGGACATGGGACATGCCTCTGGGAGGTCACAGCCTCCCGTCAGCCCAATTGAGATGTTTCAGGCTTCCGAGCTACGTGCAGTCACAGTGAAGCTCTTGGTGACTGGAACGTCTTAGCTGGCCCAACAGGGCTTTTTACAGTCCTACTGGTAGGCATCTCCAGTAAACCACAAGGAGAGGATAATTTATTCATACTTACATGGGCATCAAGTTTCTTTCTGGGTAGAAGCAGCTATGCAAAAGTTTTACCATGAACATTCTATGCGGTGTTTATTTTTTTTCTGTAACCAGTAACCTCATTTCAGGGGTTTCTTGAGTCTTATCCAGCATTATCATTCAGCTTCTGATCTCCACTCCACTCCTCCATTATTCTTTTATTTCTTTTTTTTTTTTTTTTTTTTTTTTTAGTAGAACCATGGAATTGGGGAATGCTTTGAGTGGGAAGGGACCTTTTAAGGTCTAGTCCAATTGAGCACAGTTTTTAATCAGTGGAAAATAACCATTGAGAAGATTCTGCATCTGCATCCTTAATAGCAGCCCTTTCTGGAAATCAGGTGTTTATAACCTTGTGTGTGCTCATTCTGTTACTGGATGAGGTTTGTAAATTCTCAGTGTGCTTACTTTGTGTACTCAAGGAAAGGGATTACTATGGACGTTACAAGAAATGCCAGAGGTAGTTCAAAAGCCATGCCCAGGCAGCCTTGGCGAGCCAAAGACATTGTTTACCAGATGGAGTGTACAATGCAGGGTTTGTACATCTTCTGCCCTGTTTATTTTCACATGAAGCCACAGAGTTGCTGCAGAGCAGGCTACTGAAATGAGAACTTGATCTTTGTTCTTGCCTTTGGGAGTGCAGAGCGAGCACAGGGGAAAGTTGGTGTCTTTTTGTAGGCATGCAAACAGCATCTTTCCTTACTATAGACATGCTGAGGCTGTCTGTGGCAGTACCACTACGCCACCAGGTTTACATCTTCATGTGATGCTATACGCTAAGCTCCCTGAGAGAACAACCTTCTTAGAGAGAAGACAAGATGCCAGGGTGGTACTGTGGCCACATGGAGACAGGGATAATACCTTTCAATGGCACAGAAGAGCTGTATGCAGTTCCTTCCACTTCATTCACAGGATGTCAGGGGTTGGAAGGCACCCAAAAAGATCATCGAGTCCAACCCCCCTGCCAGAGCAGGACCATGTGATCTAGCTCAGGTCAAAGAGGAACACACACAGAGAGGCCTTGAAAGTCTCCAGAGAAGACAATCCACAGCCTCTCTGGATTGCATTTTGCTGACAATCCTTTAGGTGTCCTTAGACTTTGAGAGGGAGGATGAAAATGAGTAATGCAATAGCAGTCCATCTTATAAGCCTTATACTTTGTCCACTGGCTTTTAGATAGTTTGGCTGATCTGAGCTTTTGTTAGCCCTTTTCTGCTAACTGTTTTAGCACTTTTTAACTCCTGGCCATGATAAATGGTGAATGCTGCTTCCATTCATTAGCTGAGGAAAATTAAAGACCTGTGTATATTAGGAGAGCTGCCTGTGCCACAAAAGAAGTCTGACAGAGTGGAAGAAATAGAGTTTGGGTTGGAGTTAAGCAGTAAGATGGGGAAGGTTTTACAAAGGGTATTATTTTTTAGTTGCCTCAATAAAAAGGTATCTTTATCTTGCACTGTGCTTCCAGAAGTCTTGTCTACAAACACAACAGTACCCCATTAAAAGGAATGAAAGTGGATTTTCTTAACAAATAACTTGACTCAAGAAGTCATTGTTTTATAAAAGGTAAAAGCTCTGATAAATTATAATAACATAATAACTGCATTTCCTCAAACCTTCAAGATTCCACCTTTTTATGTTAGTTAAACAAAGTTTTTACTCCTCCCCTTATTTAAACATAAACTAAATAGTATTGTGGGTTCAGATGTAGATGCAATACAAATTCTGCCTTCTCATTCTCTCTCTCAAGTTATCCTGTCCATTGCAAGAAGCTCAGAATTTTCCCAATATTTAAGAACAATTAGGGCATCTGTTTCTTTTTTTTTAGGAGATCACAATGTCAGGGTAGTATTTCTGGCAAAACAGATATATTTGAAGAAAAGGAATGGTAGTTGAGCTGTCTACAATGGGCTGGAGTTACAACATCCATTTCTGAACCTGGAGTTAATTTTGCTCATGAATGTATACCATAAGGCAGTGAACAATCTTGAGAAAAGGTCAAACTTGTTCTTAGTAGAAACAGATCATGTCTGTGCATCAGGGAACCAGATATGCAAAATCATCCACATGGAGGAGAGGAGAGGAGAGGAGAGGAGAGGAGAGGAGAGGAGAGGAGAATTCCAATTCCAACATCTTGCAGAACTCTTTCAGCAGTTCAGATAGTTAAGTGAGATATTGCAGGGAGTGGAACAGAAACATGGAAGGAGAGAAGGAAAAATGAGTGTCTACATCTAATAAGCCAGTGGGTCTGAATTTCCTATAATCCATACCAAACTGATACTTCATTTTCTTCCACTGAGCTTCGTGAAAACGCTAACCTCATCACACACAGAAATAAAACTGTGTTACACGAGTGTAAGGAAGAAAAAAATCAGAGCATTTAAGTTGTGTGTGACTCGCTGTTTTCCCTAGATAAATAGTCAAATTTCCCCTGTTTTGCTGGAGCCTTTCACACAGCAGCAGGGGAGAGAAAAATATTTTTACAAGAAATAGGAAAGTGTGGCTGTAAAATCACAAACATCAACACTAGGACTTGGGAGCAGATGTAATACTGTGGATTATGATTTTCTACATGACTCAGGTGTAGACTTCATGCTGAGGAGCTTCCTTTGATTAACGTTTTCCAAATACTTTGAGGACCTGGGATAGAAACTACAACATGTCTTCAAGTAGTGATTAAATATTCAGTCCTCCTGATCACAATCCTTTAAGAAAGGAGGCTTTATAGGAAGATTGAAACCTGTGATAGTGAGATTCATTTTTTTTTAAAGTAAGACTTTGGTGAAAAATAACCCAAACCCAGGGGAATTTAGTTAAAAGAAACCTGATCTATAGTTGGCAGCGTCTAACTACTCTCATGGTGTAGAACTTCTTCCTAACATTCAGTCTGAATCTACCCATTTCTAGCTTTGTTCCATTCCCCCCAGTCCTATCACTACCTGATAGCCTAAAAATTCCTTCCCCAGCTTTCTTGTAGGCCCTCTTAAGACACTGGAAGTCCACAATAAGGTCTCCTCAGAGTCTTCTCCTCTCCAGACTGAACAGCCCCAACTCTCTCAGCCTGTCCTCATAGCAGAGGTGCTGCAGCCCTCTGATCATCCTCGTGGCCCTTCTCTGGACACCTTCCAGCACATCCATATTCCTCTTGTAATAGGGGCTCTAGAACTGGATGCTGTCCTCCAGGTAGGGTCATCTGTGCTCTAAAACTAGCTTGAAAGAATGCAATCTATTTATCCTTCTCCCTTGGCTGCTTTGGGTTTTTTCCAACTATAAGCTTGTGGCAGGGGAGTCCTATCTTCTGCACATCTAAAGAATCTCTGCAGTGTCAGCACTTGGGTATTTGTCTAAGTGTGTTCAGAGCTAGTCTTTTTCCACACAGGAGACCATACTTCTGATTTCAGTGTAAGGAGGATTGGAATAACTTTGACCCCCTCTGAAAGCTTTGCCTGCATTTCTTGGACTCTTTTGCCTGGTTTAGCTATTCTCATTACTTCAAACTTTGCATTCTGAGTTGTCAAGAATAGCACTGATTCACATTCATGTGGTCTGTAAGGATGACTAGCCAGAACCATTCAATTCTGCTTCTTTGATTTTTTTAATGGGAAGGGTAACAGAGAATGTTTCTGGCTTTTGATCTTACTTGGGAATGGTTTGAGTTTTTTCTTCTGAGAGTGCAAAGGGAGACTTGTGGCAAACAAATAAAACCAGCAACAAAAATGTGTCCCTGGCCTGTCAAAACAATTGCTATGACAAACTTTGGTTCTCTTTGCACGTCACTGAGCAGTTGTATTAGATGACCATAAAGTATCGATCTGGCATGAACTGATTCTGCCAAATTGAATTAGTTTAAAAAGTTGTGATGGGCTATATTTATATGAGCAAGCTTTCTGATATAATAAAAATCCTCCTCCTCCTTGTAGCTATTGCAAAAGGCAAAAGGCAACACAACTTCTACCTGGCTGATCTGAGATAAATGTGTTCAGTGCCTGATCCAAAGCAAATGGATAATTCTTCCTGGTATTGTAGTTCACAAATCTGACTGAGCTTAGGCAAATGCTACAAAAGGTCTACAAGCTTTTTCCCTTCCCTCTCTTTAAGACAGATGCTGGCTTGTTAATGTTTCCTGCAACACCTTTAAGGTCCTATGAATAAAGATGCTCCTGTACAGTAGCACTGTTTATGATGATGGTCTACATAGAATCGAGTTTCAATTTCCTGTACTCCAAAAATACATCCACAAAATATGCAGTGCACTTTATGGCTGTCCAGAATAGCAACACTCAAAATAGAGCTTGGATGCCAATATGCTATCTAGAAAAAAAATCAAACTGATCTTATACTGTGGAAAATGATGCTCTTTGGGTTTGCTTCTCTCTGTGTTTGATCATTGTTTTAACATTAGGATCAAAAGTTGTGGAAGATGAAAGCTCTTTAGGACTGGATGCTTCCCAGAAAAGACAAGGCTAAACAAAAAGGATTTTACCTTTTAATGGAGCTTCACATCTCTGGTAGTATGCCATTTCAGCATCTGTTGCTGTACAATGCTCGTTACAGCCTCACTAATCCCTCAGACAAGGAATCAAAGCTTGTAGGTAGAGGTAAAATGTACCAATGACCAAATATAGAAAGATCCTGGTCTTGGACTAATTAATTTCACTGCTGGCTCTTCTTAAAACCAGACCTGTCTGAATAGGAAGGAAAATGCAATCACTTTTACACCAGCTGGTTTTAAAATGTGCATTAATAAAGGTTACAGCTATTTAGATAAGAGGTGGAGCTGAATCTATATTTGTTATCATTCTTCAATGCTGAGACTAAAATCCAGGGGGCTGGAAAGCTCAGGAAAGCACTGAGCAGGTGAGCAAAAAGGATTGTAAAAGTTGTGCAATCTCTTCCTGGAAAATGGAGCCCACGACTGACTTTAAAAGATTGTCACGGCAACACAAGCTCCTTGAGTCCAAGCCCTGTTGGAAGGTCTGAGGCCCAAAAGAAAGAACAGAACATTACCGCTGTGTAAGTCAATTCAGGATCATATAAATCAAACCTCTGGAATAAGGGGGTCTGTATTTCCTTTGATGGTTAGAGAATTCAATAGTTGCTTTCATTCTGGCATCCCATAAGCTAACATTAGTTATGTTGATAGTCTTTGCTATAAACCATACAAATATGGGAGGTTGCATAGGAAAATACGTTACAGCAGCTTTACAACTTGGGCCACAATCTGATTGTCAGAAGGAACAAGACTCCCTTATGTGGTGACAAGCAGTGTATAATGAGCTCCATACTCAGGCTCTCTTCAGACTACAATGGGCTTTTTCTTTCCTCAGCTGAGCATTAAGAAAGCAGCAATTCATTTCTGTACAGGCAGGATCAGGCCCAAAGACAGAAGGTTTGATGGAGACTTGATTGATGAATCAACAAACCCTTAACATGTTCTGATAGACTGAGGACACACATCTTCCTAGGACGTGTGCTTGTTGCTGATGTGCTTCCACAGGACTTTCTTTTAAAGGGCTGAAAGTACATGGAAGGAGAGCTACTATAGGGCAAGAGCTTCAAATCCTGTAAAAAACATACTGGTACAGTTAAGCATTGCCCCATGATCCATACTGGTCAATAAGAATATCCCTGCCCATTCATATTCCTTATCAAGAAGAGGCCTGGAAGAAACAACACAAACATATGAATGTGATTTTTGTTCGTGGAGGTGTCCCTGCCTATGGCAGGGGGCTGGAACTGGATGACCTTTGAGGTCCCTTCCAACCTAAACCATTCTATGACATGTGTGCAGGCACTGGAAGACCATAATATAAAAAGAAATGTTTCATCCTCTGTAACCTGAAAAGTAAGTGAGTGGTGAAAACAGAGGTGCAGGAGACATGCAGGTGAAGTGACTGGCATGGTGATTCATCTCAAAAAGGAAAACAATTACCTTCACAGATGGTAAATGGTGAGCTCTCACATTATGATACATTAAAATCTCAAAGTCTCCCAGGGCAGGCCTAGGCTGGATATCAGGAAAAATTTCTTTACTGAAGGAGTGGTCAAGGCATTGGAGCAGGCTGCCCAGGGAAGTGGTGGAGGTGTAAAAGAAAAGGTGTAGCCATAAGCACTTGGGACATGGTTTAATGTCCATGGTGGTGTGAGGTTGGTGGTTGGACTCAAGGATTTTAAAAGTCTTTTCCAACAGAAATAATCCTGTAATTCTATGATGTTCCAGTTCACATATATCTAACCTGTAGGCTGTCCTGAGAGACTCTGGACTTTAGTGAAGCAGGCACTGCAGATAATAGCTTATAGCAGGAGTCTGGATGGTAAGAGGATCAAATGGCTTAAAGCAGCATCGCTGTGCAAAGAGGTTGAAAAAATTCTTCAGTGAAAGTGAGACAAGGGGCAAAGGGATACCAGCATTTGGTGGCTATTGTAGGAGCTACAGAGTGATGGTCAGTGCCACACAGAGCTTCATAAATACGTTGCTAAAATGCTGTGGTATTCAGAGATACCCTCTAGTCATTAACAAAAGTCTGCAATACTGATGATAAAGATTTTGGGTTTAGTTAGAAAAGTGAGAGTCCTACTGGGAAGCTTTTCACTCTGAGAGCTAGATGCCCCTGTCTGCTAGATCACCTTTGCAGCAGATAGAAGCTTTTTCTGCCTTTGGAGAAGATCTAGAGGATTACATGAGCAGATGAGGACACCTGGGGTCAGGAGGGAGAGAGGTCTGTTGTTGGCACTGCTGTATCATGTGCGGGTTCCACCCCGTGCCTGTGATACGAAATGGGAGGACCTGCTGAGACCATCCAGGTCTCCAGCTTGATAGCACTCACAGAGGTTGTGTCACACATTTTGGTTTCCTCAGCACAATTCCTTTGGTTTCTGGTAGACCCAGATGCTAGTCCAAGAAAAACACCTTTTGCTAATACTCATTCTGTTCTGGCACCTGGCTTAAGCTGTGCTGGTAAAAAGCAAGCTGGTGTGAGCTGTAGTCATCACTGAGTGTTTTTTTTTGTCAGACTGGTTTGACAATATTTCTAATCTTAAGAGCAGACCAAATATGGCTCTGCCAGAAGTCTGGGGAAGCAGTCTCCAAGGAGAATGTGACTCATTCAGAAATTGAGATGGGCCCCAGATGAAAATGTGGTTCAAAGTTGGTTGAGTGTAAAAAAAGTCTAAAAAAAGATAAGGCTTTATGGACACATTGATGAGTGCTACAGCTTCTCCTATTAATTTTTGTTTCCTGTGTCATGCCAGGTCTGTCACTTCACTGTCTTCATGAAAGACTGAGCACCCTCTTAAAAAGAAAAAATTCTCACCACAATTCAGTTTCCATATCCTAAGGCACTATTTTCTAGGACTTTTAATGCCAGCATAAATCTCAGCAATTACATCAACTTTCTATGGACTAAAACTTGTGTTAGCTGAAAATCAACCACCCTGTCTAGTTTGGAAAATTCTTCATTGAGCTAAGGCCTTAGAAGAGTGGAAGAAATATAAATCACTATGCATTATATCCTTCAAGTTCAAACATTTAGCTTTATGCTTGGAGTCAGGGCTGTTTCACTATGACTGGTAGGTCTGTTGAGGCATGGGGAGTAGTTCTAAATCAAATGCACACTTTTTGATGCCCTCTGTGGCACTCAATTATTCAATTATTGGGTTGGTTTGAGGTTGGGTTTTGGGGTTTGTTTTTTTTTTTCTCCTTTTCTTTTTAGCAACATTTAGCTTCTTAAAACTGCAAGCCTGAGAGCTGATTACAGATGGATACTTAGGCACTACAGGCAGATACTTAAGTGTTAGGCTTTATGTGTTGGGAGTTTTCTATCCTCGCAGTCATGAGTGCATCTTGTTTTGTTCAGATGAAGGTGAACAGAACTCAGTGTACATTTTGGTGGTGGTAGTCTTCCTTGCTCTGAAGGCCTCTTATGGGGTGAGAAATACCATTCAGATCACCTGTCCCCAGGTGTTGTATCACTGCAACCCCGACACTATTAATGGAAAGTAGTATAAGGATGAAAAATTGAACATAAGGTCCTGAGTACAATCCTTTAAAATCAGCTGCCTCAAAAGGGATGAGGTTGCTGTAAAACTTAAGAGAGTTTGGGGATTTTTAAAGCCCAGTTAGTAATTGATTACTTTTTGCTACACACTCCTCTCCACGCTCATTTCTGCTTCGATATACTGAATTTTTTTCCTCAGTCTGGCAAAAAGAGTCATGTTAGGGAGAGGGAAGGTTGGAGAAGACAAGAAGCAACTGAAGGAAGCCCTGTAACTGCAGACTCTAAGTTATTTATGTACAGTTATAAATCTGGAAAGATATTAGCAGTTAGCTTTGACACCTGTCTTGATTTGTTTTAAAAACTTGATTCTGACTATCAGCTTACGGTGGATCATTCCTTCCCCAAGAAAGCAACACTGAATAAAACAATACTACCTAAAAGTCACTCCTTGTTTCAACTTTCTTGGCTTCTATGAACAAATGAGCCCAGTGTTTTTCTGGAGAAATTAAATGTTCATTTTGTTTTATGTTCCTAGATGAAACTGAGGCACACATTGACTATGAAGATAACTTCCCCGATGACAGATCAATACCTATTGTTGAAAACGAACGTATCAACGGCAAAGAGGAAATTGTGCAGGAACAAGAACAGCTCTCCTTCAGTAAAAGTTCAAAGGAAAGAACTGGAAGTACCAGAGGTGTTACTCTGAACACAGATACTTCTGAAAAAGGACACAGGGCTCCAACTGAGTCACCTGTGTCACTCCTAAGTCAAAAAAACTTGTTTTGGTTCCCATCAGAGGCTTTCGGTGCACCTGAATCAGAGACAGATGATTCCACTAAAGTACAGTTTGCTGAAGGTGATAACCACATTGGAGGGAAGACAGCCTATAAAGAACCTGGTGCCAAAATGTTTTATGACAGCGAGGACTTCCCCATTGGACCCGTTCTCACCAATAACAATTCAAAGGCAGAGGTAGATGCAGGTGCTATTACTGATGAGTCATGGCTTGATGGCTATCCAGTAACACAAGAAGTGGTAGAGGGGGATGAAGAGGAGGGGGATAAAGTTGATGGCTCGATGGGAGTAGAAGATGACATCATCCTCACAACTGACCAACCAAATCATGTTGAAGTGAGAAAATCAGGCAACGGTAGTCCAGTTCCAGAGGAAGGCTTAACACAGATTGTGGCAGCAACAACGGGGACAGATGGTGAAGGGGACAAAGAGACACTGGCACCCCTTACATCAGTCAGCGGTTGGGAGAACTTAAGCGTGAGCAGAAGTTATGATGACGCTGACTGGGACCACTCAACTACATCCCTGGAAACGGTGACTCAGGAGTCCAGTACGACAATGGTGTTTGACATAACCAGCTTAAAAACGTCCGTGCCAGAAACTTCTGTGATGGTCACCCCCTTTGATCACACTCCCTTTGCAGAACCGAAAGAAACAACTGCCTACCCTGCACAAGTAGCAACCACCGCACCAGCTCCGGCTGTCGTTACTGACACAGCATCCCAGGAGTTAGATGAGCAAGAAAATCTCACTCAGGGCCTTGGAGAAAAGCCCATCCCCACCTCTGAGCCTTGTGAAGGAGAGGATTGCCCCAAGTCCAGTAAAGGTGCTATCATAGCAGTAATTGTGATTCTGCTCTGCTTGTTACTGGTTGCAGCTGTTCTGGCTGTGTGGTTTTTCAAAAAACGGCAGCAGAAAAATTCTGTCTATAAACTAAACGGAAGGTGTCAGCCCAGACATCACTGCTACCACCACTACCACCACCAGCACATTGAAATGCAGAAAGTCTAACTGGGGATCTTCTGGCAGAGGTGCTGGATATCAGAGGGAAACTGTGTTGATGCTAGGAGGATCATATGACTCATGGATGCTAAAATCCAGCAGTGCAGAAAGCCGAAGAAGAAAAGAATGCTAAAAGAACATAGATGACAGGAAAGATTTCATCCTTTTGAAAACGCAGTTTAGCAATATTCAGCCTTTCAAAGCTAAGGAATCTGCATGGGTTTATCACAAAGGGTCTTTTGGAGACATCAGCAGGACACAGTCTGCTTGGTAGGACATCTACATTTGTTCTGCTTTTCCATTGCGCTCCTTTTAATAATAAATTAATTGATTAATTTCTGTTGTTACCTGGTTATAATGTAATGGCAGGGCTGGTCATGCCTTCCTCCTCTGTTCTCAGTAGAAAAGAAGGATGGATGGATGGAAGGAAGGGAAAGTTAGGAAGGGAGAAGGATGCTTTTGGAGCAACCACACGTTTGGTGTTTGTTCCCGTTTTTTTTTTGCACCTGCCCAAGCTGGCCAGGATAAACTACCATAACCAATGATAACCTGACATATCTCACAAAGAAAAACTCTTTGCAACCACACTTTAATGGACAGTACTGCTATGGTTACTAAGGTGAGCTTAACGAGCCACAGATGTTGGATCAGTAGACTGTTTTTCTGGGAGGTGTTCTTTTAGCCTTAGTGAAGAAGTGCCATTCATAGACTAATCCTTTTCTGGAAATCATGATGCCTCCCTGGCATTCAGAGAATGCTGAAAGTGTCATTCTTTCTTGAGTACCAGCAGGAGAGGAGTCAGAGCACCTTTGATTTCAGGGTGTTATGATGAACAGCCTTTTATTACAGAGCGCAACAGTAATGAAGCACTTTCCAGGGGAACCCTATAAAAGGTTGGCTGCCTTTCTGAAAACTATACCAACTGACAAAGATACTGAATTCTAATTCACAGCCAGTAGTACCTCTGGCAGCTGAAGCCATGTATATAATACTTCTTCTGTATGAACTCTGTGGAAAGACTGATTATCACCATTCTGCTCTTTCATCGTCTGGAGGGGTGCCTGGTATAGATACTGGCTGTGGGAGATGGGTATACATTCTGAATGCTGCTTATTGTGTTTTTAAAGGCAAACAGACAAACTGCATCCAGGTGATAAAATGCAAATGACACTTGGCTTTCACACTGGGTATTGTTTGTGAAAACACAGAGGCTTTTCCAACAGCATGTTCCATTTCCAACAGTTCTGAAAATAAACAGTGTTTCCTAGAATCACTTAACACAGTTCTGGTGAGTTTAGTATGAAATATTCTTATTTTTTTTTTGAATGAACAGGAGAAAGTCTGGCAACTGTGAATAACCTGCAGGTCAGGAAGAAGTTCCTCTGCCACTCTATTGTACAGCCTTAGTCAATATACACCTCAGAATACGCATGAGAATATTGGAGTAAGAAAAGGTGACCGGGTGGAGTTCACTCATTTTCTTCTTCTGCCTTGAGACATAGTGGTAACCATCTCTAACTCCATGGAAGGTAGCCTTTATGAAATGGAGTGCAGAATGGGGCCCATCACACACAGAGCCATCAGTCTGGGTGATGGCAAGGAAAACAAAACATTTTCAGATGACTTCATCTCCAAGAAGTTGACCTCAGAGTGGTACGAGTTGAACCTAAGTGCCTGGCAAGAGCCACAGCGAAAAGGACAGTAACTGTACAGATGTGTAAATACTGTGTTCTCTGACATATGCATGACCTTATGCTTTTAATGCATTCTAGACCATGAAATAACCTAGAATTTCTGTTGTAAACTATCTTTTAATGCAGCAACCTTAAAAAAACCAACCAAACAAACAAAACCAAACCACCCAGCCAATGGATCTTGCACTAAGCAACTTTATGGAGACTGTTAACTAAAACATGCTGTCTATAATCTCTTGGAAACATGCTGGAAAATAAACACAGAAACATCCATTAAAAGTATTGTTTAACTGAAAGGTACAGGTATGTGTTACAGCTCTGTGCAGCATCACTCAAAATGAAAAGTCAGTATTTGGCTAAGGAGCTGAATGTGGGAACAAGAGTCTCATAACATCATTGTGGAAATGCTGATGCCCAAGAGCTTGGGAATTCAGGGGTGTAATTAACAAAGCTTCCTATCACTGGTGGACTGAGAAGACGACATATAGTCAACCAACCTGCATCACATGTCTTGCTGTGCTTCTAAGCACCGGCTCTAAGCCCCCTTCCTTTGGAAATGCCCAGTTTTCCTGTCTTCAGGAGCAGGTCTGAGAGCTCAGCTGGCTCTCATCTGCTGTAGCCCTTTGCCCAAAACACCTTTATCAGGTTGATACCAGAGAACTGCATTTGTACTGTTTGCGCTTTCAGTACAGGGTACTCTTGCAGTGCCACAACTCAGAAACACACTGTGAAGGTCAGACTAACCTCTCCAGCTTCTCTGCTGATGCACCTCTGAAGCAGCTTTGCTGGCTCAGTGTAAGAAGGAACAGTCAGAACCAACTATACAAATACAGCCTGAAGCTTTCTTAGATGCCTGTCCCAGCTAACTGCAAACACGATTTGGACAAGGGGCTCATTTGAGGCTCAGAAATACTTGCTATTCATGAACCAGAAGAAAGTATGCATTAACATTATGCTTTGAAGGTATTTAAATAAAAATCAAGTTACAAAAACAACAAAAAAAAGATAAATAAAAAGAGAAAGGAAGCCCTTGTGTCTGTTCTTGCTCAAATCCCCCAAGTTTGCCCACCTTTATGGAGACAAGACAGGTCTGTCACTTGGATAATTCTTGCAGAACACACTTTGATATTAAAAAAAATAGCTGAGAAGTGTTCAACACAGGCTGCCAGCCTGGTACTCCTTCAGAAGATCATCTGCCCCCTTCTGCAGCAGCATCTGTTTGCACTCATGTGTTTCACTTTACCAGAATGATTTAGGGAGTTTGGGAAAACTCATATAAACGGATGGGGATAAATTATACTCTTGACTTAGACCTCCTTTTGTGCGTGAAGTTTGGCTACTCTGCAGGCATCACAAACAAAAAACTAGTAAATACAAAATCTGAAGATGATAACGTCAAAACACAGTAAGGGATGAGTTACTTGTTACAGGAATTAAGAGCTGAAAGTGTCAGCTGCGGGATGAAATTGAGAAGGTTAAAAAGGAAATGGGGAAATAAAGGGAGTGATTTTGTGATGATGACATGCAGCCATTAAGAGACTGAGCTGTTGCTCTTTGAATAAAGTGATGTATTGCCCTCTCCTAGAGAAGCCACATGCTAGAACAGGCTGGCCAGAATCAGCTCCCTGGTGTTAAGACTGAGATATGATCTCCTTTCCGTCATTAACAACTATCTATTAACTGGGCCCCCATTTCATATAGATCATGTACAGCTGGGCAGAGCCCTGTATGAATATGCTGTCAGGCAGGCTGAGTAGTGATTCTGTAGGACGCAGCATCAAAACTACTTGCAAACCATCAAGTCCTTGCAACCAAAAGGTGTTTGCTCCTCTTTGTACAGAGAGAATGGGATCACGGATTTGAGGCATTCAGTAAGTTCTCAGGCTGAAATTGCCTTGATTTCTGGGTTTGTCATTGAATTTGCCAGGTAGATGACAATATATATGGTCTATTTTGCTGTACTGCCTCGCTGCACCTCAAAAACTATTATGTCGGGAATTGGTTGCCACAGGCACTGAACTCAACATAGACTGATTTCTTTCCTCCTGTGAAAAGAATCTATGGGGCTTTTACATTCAGTAATACAAAGATACAACACAGTATGTAGCTGTGGAAGATCAGGATATGTAGCTATGAATGGCCATTAATAAAACTAATCATAGCAAGCAATTATTAGATATTTGTAAGACCTTCTGACACTGGTTCAGAGTAATACATTAGTGCTTAACCCCTTTTCAGGCAGCCAGAATAGGGCAAATGAAGAAAGCTCTTTTTTTCCCATGTTTCTTTTAAAGCTAGCAGCTGTATAAAGTTACACCTCTAACTCCCACATTTCCACTTACAAGTAAGCAAGTTCCACGACTTTGCAAAAGAATTTCCTTTGGATGTGGTGCTTAAGGAGATGGTTCAGGGTGCACCTTGTAGAGTAGGGTTATCGTTCAGACTTGGTGATCTTGAGGGTCTTTTCCAACCCGAATGTTTCTGTGATTCTGTGAATCCATCAGGAAAAAAGCTCATTTGTTACCTCCTACTGCATAAAAGGCCTACCTACCCACGGGATGCAGCGAAGAAAAAGTGATAAATCATCAAAGAATACTCAGAAAATGTTTTCTACAGAAAAGGTTAACATTTATAGACAAAATAACATCAGAAGTCTCTACAGAATTTAGTTTCCATTTATCACCGGTCCTCTAAGGAGAGAGAAGAGGGGAGGGAGGAGGGATGGGTGATTAAACCGCTGGATTACTTCCCTTGCAAAAAATAAATAAATAAATGAAAGGGTATCTATTTATTTTCATATTTTTTCCTAGGCACTGAGGAGGAGCTAAGAAACAAACCCCTGATTTGCTTGGGGTGTGCAACCCAACTTACTTTGGCTATTCCTCACTTAACGTCTTTTTTGTATATAGGTTAAACTCTCCACACTAGGTCATTCAAGTCTTGAGTCACCAGAAAAAAGAAGTCGCTGTTTCAAGTATGGCAGACAACCAAAAGTTCAGACAGCTGCAATGAAGGATTAGTTGTGGGTTTTTTCCTCACTGCCTTGCTACAAACTGCATCACAGCTCTATGTTCAAACATTATTAAATGGGAATGTTTTCTCTGGCACCGACTACTTCTCCCCACAGTTTAAGTATTGAATTTTTTTAACTGAAGTAGCTTTGGTTTACAGCTCACATCAGAACTTAAAAACATATTTCCATAGTAGCTGGCATATGCAGGCAACTGTTTATTCTCAGCACCAGCCATAATAAACACTTGTACTTTTATAATCCAACAAATCTTTGTCTAATTGGAACTCGGTTACAGTTCAGAACTGTAAAATTTGCATGCTATTTAAACCACTTTTCATGAAGACTCTCTAGAACTTGATCAGTTTTCTGCCTTCATTATTGATAGAGACCAACAATTCATTGTAAAGGATGTGAAGATACATGGTGGGTATAAACAGCAAGTCCATTGAGAAAAGGATTTGTAAAGCAGGGCATATTCTGGGATTTTCAGGGGAATAGTTTGTCTTGAGGAGATTCACCTTTCATTCTACCTCTAGCAATTAAGAAATGGCATCTCCTTGGTCAGATGGGCTCTCCAGGCAAATGGAGAACAGCATCTGACTCACTTTGGGGTTTAGATTTTAGCATTCCACAGCAGTAAAGCTCTGGAAAACAGAGCAATTTGAATTTTCTTTTGCCTTGTACCTTGACAACAGAAGATATGTTTGCAGAATCACCGCAGTGAAAGAAAGGGCCCAGCAGCACATTTGATTTCTCCTTGAATTTGCCAGAACTGATCATTCCAAAAGTAGTTTTCTTAGCTGACTTCACTGGCTACTGGAATTGCTGAGACGCAGAAGTATGGAGCTAGAGATGCTTTTCTATGGGAAGAGAATTGAACTTCAAGAAGAAAAATCACTGTCATCCTTCTTCCTTTCTTAATAAATACTGCTGTTCATGAGGATGAGTTAGCAAGGAGCCAGTAACAGATGAATTTCTATCAGACCAGGTATTATTTCAAAAAAGATGACATACTTGGCACAGCCAGACAGGTACATTGATTTCCAACCTATGAGTCTTTTCCTTTGCCCAAACTTTGGTGCTCACATATGACAGATTGTCCTGAGAGCCAGCAGTCACGTTTTTCACATAACCAAATACCCACTTCAAGGCATCAGCATCTGCAACTCAAGTTTCATCTTCAGCATTCAGGCAGTTTCCCACCACGCAGGACTTCATCCAAGAGATCAAGCATGGGACATAGGTTGTGTGCAAATCCTTGTGCTAGCCATCTGCCAGAAGATGGACTTCCCCACCACAACCAGTGGTGACAGAGCTACATGCTCAGAGTTACTATGGCAGCAGAGGATCAGCAGCCAACAGCAGCTACCCAAAGAGCAGCTCTGTTACTAGAAATGTGGGCAATTATTAAAAACTCTAAGTGACTGTCTCTACAACAAGCAATGCTACCACCAAGGTCAATATGAATTTCATCTTCCAGGCCAGTCCAGGCTCAGCAAACACAAGGAAGGAGTTATTTATGCAGAGGGTGGTGACACACTGGCATGAGTTACTCAGAGAGTGGGTAGATGTCCAGTCCCTGGCAACACAGGCTGGAGTTGAAAGTCCCCCTGTTCACTGCAGGGGAATTGGACTAGATGACCTTTAAAGATGGTACCAATGCTGCACTCATGTCAGTCACACAAATGCAGTGGCTTAAACAAAATGACACTTTCCTGAGTATCATACTCTAAGCCTTGGGAAAAAAGAAGAAACTGAGACAAAACCTAAATATCTCACCAGTTAGGTGAAAGCTGCTAACATTTGAGGCAGACAAGTCAGAACTCAAGAATTTTGGGTGGCAGAAGGAAGGCAAAAACCATATTCCCACAGCCTCCCAAGAAGAGCTGGCAGGATCAGAGAAGCAGAAGAAAAGACACTAATTTATTGAAGTCACATGTAAATGTTGGCATTTAACAATAGCAGCAGCAAAAGAAAAATCAGTTAAAAGAACCTGAGAAGGCTGAAAAAAGCCACAATAAATACTGAAGAACTGGAAGAGGAGCTATTTCTCATTAGAAAAGAACAAAGGTTTGAGAACTATTTGTACTTACTAAGATTGAGCTGGCTTGGGACCTTATGCAGTGGAAATTAAGAAAGCCAGAGAAAATTCACAGACACTTGAACAACATGGAAATGGGTTCACAGTGCCACTCTGGGAGGCATACAAGAGTATCAGTTGCCTCCTCAAGCTAAATGGAATGGTAAAGTACATCAGATTTACTTAATGTAGTCTTAAGGAAAACAAACCACTGGCTAATGGACATCTTACTGAATGATGAAATCCCCACCTGAGCAGACATAAGGGCAGGAGATTTGAGCTGTAAGGCCGAGAGCTGAGGAAATGATCAAACACGAAGAGATCAGCTAAGGAAGCCTTAGAGACAGAATCACAGCTTTATCAGAAAAGTGGTAATACCCATGAGACTGTCAGATGAAGAGGGAAAATTAGGATTCATATGTGCTAAATGTATTCCCAGTGTAACCCACTGAAGTTAAGAGAATTGCAGAACAGGTTAACTGTGATGCTCAGTGTTTACTGGTGGAGTGAAAGCATTACAACATTTTACCACGTCCTTTGCTCTTTCAAAGAGATTATAGCTATTTCCAACAACTAGTGCTGGAGAGGGAAAAGAATTCTTCAACTGGAAAGAAATAATTAGAATCATAGGATCAGTCAGGGTTGGAAGGGACCATTAGGGTCACCTGGTACCAATCCCTCTGCCATGGGCAGAAACACCTCACACTAGATCAGCCTGTCTAGAGCCTCATCCAGCCTGGCCTTAAGCACCTTCAGTGATGAGACTGATCACCTCCCTAGGCAACCCATTCCAGGGTCTCACCACCCTCATGATGAAGAGCTTCCCCCTAACATCCAGTCTGAATCTACCCATTTCTAACTTTGCTCCATTCCCCCCAGTCCTATCACTACCTGACATCCTAAAAAGTCCCTCCCCAGAGTGCAGATCATGGTTTGCCTTTTTTAAAGCCTAAACCAGATTTTGGTTTTGCAGCTCAGTTCCATTCAGCTGAATCAGGCTTCAGTCACAGAGGCACCGAATGCTCATTTCCCCTTGATGTAAATAGGATGAAACCACTTGCAGGGCTTGATCTTTGAAGAGGGCAAAGGCAAGGATGAAATACTGGATGCTCCTGTGCTATCAATGGGATTGCTGCTCTTCAGCTGACTTGTGCACTAATTCTGATCTAACACAATATTCCAGGGGCCTTCAAAATGCTTCTGTATTGGATTGATAAAAATACAGGAATTTCTATGCAAATATATTTCAGGATTCCACTTTAAATTGTCTTAGTCTCCAACAGCACTTACTTTTGGGTGAAAAACAGGCAGATAGTCTCACCAGTCTGAAAAAACCATGCAAACAGGTTCCTACAGAACAGAACACTGCACACACAGGAACCACAAGCTGTTTCAACAGAGAGAGTTAAGAATCAGTAAAAAGAAGGAATTATTTATTACTCAGTTCTAAGTGATCTCGGTTTCACTTCATGGAATTTAATTTACCTTTTAAGACAGGTCAGAACTGCTTACAGAATTCTTCAAACAGCTTTTATGTTGTGCTTTGTTAATCATCTTAATTCATAGACCTCCAAAAGTCCCTTCCAATGCCTACCATCTTATTTCAGCTCTTTAAATCTTTTGGCTGCATTGGGATTCAGTATCACTGCATTCATCATCACAGAAAAAGACATATATAAATAATAAAATATATAGCTTAGAAAGTTTAAAGGCACTGATGTATCTTCTGTGGTTCACAAGCTGACAAAAGTTCTTTGGAATCTTAGCAGTACTGTTATAGTTCAGTAGAACAGCACTGAAATGAGGAACTGTGGTGTTAGCCTAAACAGTCTGTTCCATTGTGTTTGTGTAAAGGAAAGCAAGCTCAAGAGGAAACCCCATATGCACCACTTCTGCAAATGCACAGTGAAAAGCCATGCTCACAGGAGAATCAGTGCAGCATGGAAGTGATCTTTTAGGGGTGGGTTTTGTGGCATAAGGTGGAGCTTAAAGGAGCAGTTTTGAGGTATATCTAACTGGAACTACAGGGTGACAAAAAACAATAGTAAGGAGCTATGGGAAGTTTTCACTTCTGTAAAATACTTTGCGGTGATTTCACTCATGAGGATTCCTTCTTTTCCTCCACTTCCAACAGGTCATCAAGGAATTCCACAACTTCACCCTAGAAAGGATTGAATTTAACAGAAACAAGTTAACCTGTACTGCAGAATCTTTGGGAAATCTGAACTGTTTTAATCAAAACACAGACTGTAGTATTAGGTGTCTCAATACTTTTAACACCCTTCATACAAAAGCCAGCACAATAAGCCTATCAAACACAAGCAAAAGGCCCTTACAGGAGTAGCACAGGAACTTGCAGTGACATCAGAGCTTAAAAAGGACTTGTTACACTCCTCAGCAAACCTTCTTACATGTTTTCAGGTATATAAACAGACAATAAAATCTCCACACTCAGAAAGCAGAGGCATACACTTTTAAAAGCAACTGTTAAGTCAGGAAATTGTTAAGTTACCAGAAACATTTAAAGAAATTTAGAAAGCTTCAAAGCAGAAGTCTTTTGTAGAACTGTAACTTTGATTTTGCATCTGTTTGCTCTGTTTATGTCTTCTGTTACACCCTTCAACACACAGCTCTATTTTCAACCACAGATCTTCACCAGCTATACATGCAGAAAAAATGGGAAAAAACAGATAGCAGAATGTTTTCCATACTGGAAACAAATACATTTGGTTTAGATCCAGAGTAGAAAATACTGTGGTTACAAGTGCTCCTCTGCTAATACAGACTACCAGCACAACGTAACAATCCAGCTCTCTATTTAAACTACTCCTAAGATCACAGGATGTTAAGGGATGGAAGAGACCTCTGCAGATCAGTCTAACCCCCTGCCAGAGCAGGACCACAGAATCTAGTGCAGGTCACACAGGAACACATCCAGACAAGGTCTGAAAGTCTCCAGAGAAGGAGACTCCACAACCTCTCTGGGGAGCCTGTTCCAGTGCTCTGGGATCATTACAGTAAAGTTCTTCCTCATGCTGAGGTGGAACTTTCTGTGCTGTAGTTTTCATCCATTGCTCCTTGTCCTATCACAGGGCACAACTGAGCAAACTTTGTCCCCTCCCTCTTGATACTCATCCCTCAGATATTTACAAACATTTATTAAATCCCCTCTCAGTCTTCTCTTCTCCAGACTACAATAATTCTGTCATACATCACAGTCAGGTGTTTTCCTGCAGTCAAGACTGCAAATCCATAGTACATTTCCAATCTTTCATTCTAATAACCACAATGTCCTTTTAAACCATTTTACTCTGTTTTTTACAAACAACTTCCCCATCTTTCCTCTCTTGATATAAGCCTATGCTCTAAAGAGGTCTTAACATGACATTTGGCTTTTCTTCCCCATCAAATAATCATTTTCTGACAGAAAAAAAATTCTGCTGGAAAATCTGATCTGCTCTTACTGCCTTTCATGTTTAAAATAGTAAGAATGTATAATAGTTATGCTGAAAGCAAATAACCCTTGCTTGGATGCTAATTCACCCTCTTCCCTTCACCACCCATTCCAAGTCTTTGTGGGCTGCCATAGCTTTCTGAATCTGCTCCACGAAGACTGCAAACAGAATTTTACAACCCTAATTAAATTTTAAGCACATATTTGTCTACAAAAGGTATTCCTTAGGAAGACAACACCTCAAACATGCAGCCTGTTACTCAAAAGTTTACAGTTTTCTAGTCCAGTGAGGGAAGGGTATTAAAAGCTCTGCCAGTGAAAACAGTAAGAAGAAATAGAGAACTGTTGTCTATTTTGATTACTACAATTGTATTATAGATATGGTGATTAAAAACATGAACATTTTTCAGAAGTGTGATTAGCAAGGAGAGAAATAATGAAAATCAAGCAAACAAAACAATATTCAGGAGGAGAGCTGGCTGAAGTACCAGCTGGTCTTGTTCCCTGCTTCACACTTCCATCTCAAAAGACTGCTGAGTTTTTGCAGCTATGAAATGGTTTTAGTAAGTCTCGAAGGATGTGCATTTATTTTGCTTTGAATTTGTTCAAAACATCTAAGCATCCAATTTAATAAAGAACACAAGAAAAAAAAAAGTCATACTCTCTACTTTTCTTCCTGGTTGCAGGAAATCTGGCACTTGGAAAACAGGAATTCAACATTTCTGCACGTTTTCCTTCGTTACAAGTATTTTGATTGCCTAAGGAGCCTGATTGTGGGAAGAACTCAATACTACTTCACAACTGTACAGGAAGAAAATAGCCACTAGGTACTATGCAAGCAGCTGAAAGATACAGAAACAGAGGCACAAAGGCTTCAGGTCAGGTTTTACAGCACAGCTCATAAAACTGAGGGCACAAGCATTTGGGTGCCTCCTGAAGGACTACAGAGAGGTCACATTAAGTCTTAACAGTCAGGAGACTGAGAACACAGGTGCCCACTACAGGAGTCTCAGATCTAATTCAGACCAATTATTTTACACCTCAGGATCATGGAATTACAGATACTAATTACTCTCCTTGCTCTACCTCAAAAGGTAGGAGTCTGAGAGGCAGGGTGTAAGGTATCAACATCTGATTGGATGACTCACAGTTAAGTATAAGGAAGAAGACACAGAGATTTAAATATTGTCTCTTTTGTAACTCAACCATATGGGGCATTGAATTCAACTCTTATTATTGTCATGTTCCTCAATAAGATCACAGAATCACAGAGTGTCAGGGGCTGGAAGGGACCTTGAAAGATCATCTAGTCCAACCACCCTGCCAGAGCAGGATCTCCTATACCAGATCACACAGCAGTGCATCCAGGCAGGTGACAGGATATTTCAGAAGATGCAGAAGATCCAAAAAGATGATTTTTTCCCTTCTGAGATGTTTTCAAATCAAGAAATATGTAAGAAGCCAAAGTTTTAAATAGAAAAGGATATTTAAAAGCAACAGGATTAAAAACAAAAAAGACTGATAGTTGAAACCTCCAACTACCAAAATTGAAGGTATAACAGAAGCCGTCGTGGTTTAACGGGAAGCACTAAGGAGCAAGAGAGGTGGAAGTATGGCAGTAATACAAAAAATAGTTGTCAAAACAATGCATATAGAGAAAATATGATGTAATGCAACTGAATGGTGGTTATTTTTGAAGAGGCAACAATTCCAGATTACAGTTAATGAGAAACAAAACCTGCAGTTAAACATTTTTGCCTATGTCTGCAGAGGCAGAATGTGAACAACTTGCAACTGATCCCCCATCTGCTTGGCAGCCTAATGAAAAGGTGGCAATGCTACATCAGAAGAGCTGATCACACTGTCACACTAGCAGCTGTGACCAGACTGATCTCTGTCCTCACCACATTAACACTCACTTGATACCCTGCATCAGTCATTTTGCATGAGTGAGGACAGTAAATAGATCATTCCAGGGGAAAAGCCTCCCACCTGCTTGTATCTAAGAACTTCATGCTGGCTTGCAGATCTAGAGTCTAGAATGATTCTCTTATAGGATTTAAGCATTCATAGAATCAGTCAGGGTTGGAAGGGACCACAAGGATCATCTAGGTCCAACCCCCCCTGCCATGCCCAGGGACACCCTACCCTAGATCAAGCTGGCCACAGCCTCATCTAGCCTGGCCTTAAACACCTCCAGGGATGGGGCCTCAACCACCTCCCTGGGCAACCCATTCCAGGCTCTCACCACTCTCATGCTGAACAACTTCCTCCTCATGTCCAGTCTGAACCTACCCATCTCCAGTTTTGCTCCATTCCCCTTAGTCCTGTCACTACCTGATAGCCTCAAAAGTTGCTCCTTAGCTTTTTTGTAGGCCCCCTTCAGATCCTGGAAGGCCACAAGAAGGTCACCTGGGAGCCTCCTCTTCTGCAGACTGAACAGTCCCAACTCTTTCAGTCTGTCCTCATAGCAGAGCTGCTCCAGCCCCCTGATCATCCTCATGGCCTCTTGGCCATTCAGTAACATGGTTCCTCCTGTTATCTTTGGCTCCTACCTACATTAATAGCAAAGACATCAAGTTTTCTATGCAAAGTCAACTGCAAAGCCGTAACTCTTTCTGCTGCCAGCTACCAGAGGAGACAACAGCCACCCAGCTCTAGTGCAGGTTACATAAATATGCTGCTCAGTGCTGATGTAATTCAGAGTTGAGCAATATATGGCCCAAAGCATGATTCTAGTACATTAGTATATGAGGTTTGATTAAGCTCAAGGAAGAGAAGGGTTTGCCACCAGACCAATACATGCCTGATAGCAAACTGGAAAGTACAGGCAGGTGGAACACGTCCTTGTTGGCAAGCTGGCTCTTGGTTCACAGTCATTGCCTCCTGGTTTGCATTGAAGGCCAGGTACACATTGCAGGTACAAAAGCTCTGCTGGCACCCCATGACCTCCCTTTCTGTTCTACTGATCTCTTCCCTCTCCCAGTTCAGGTACAGTCAGTGGAAAAAGTGGGAGTGACAGAGCAAGAACGTATGGGAAAGGATGGGACAGGTACAGCCTGAAATACGGGAGGCATAATACCAAACAGCAGCAGAGGAATGCTCCCAGGCTAGTGTGTGTGGTAAGAAGAATCAGAGAAGCTGATCTGATCAACTGGAGCCTCTGTCAGATATGCAAACTGAGCACTCTCGGTTTAGATTAACAACTGAGCAGAGGAACAAACAGAAAGAACAGATTTTGTACCATTCAGGAAGGTTTTAGAGAGGGTGAGTAGGTAGATTTGTAATAAAAAGTCACTATAATTGGTCAGTTCTGAAGAAGATAGCCCAGGCTAGTGAGATTGGTGCACTATTTCTAAGTGAAGGCCTGAAAAGGAGAAAAATGCAGAACTCCTCCCTTGTTACCAGAAGCTGAACATCCAAGACCAAAGTACACATTGGGCCAGAGATTGTTGCTGACCTTTCCTTATGCAATACTAAATGCTGCATTCACACACACAACTTTTTAGAAGGAACATCTGTGTTTTGGAGACTCCTAGGCAGCTATTAAAACAAACAGCAAAGAGCAAAAGCTACCAATACAGGGCTCAGTTATGGCCCACTTGAGACCTATGGTCCAGCACCCACTTTTATTTTGACAGCAGCACTTAAAAATAGCGAGAAGTGGTGGCAGTTGTACTGCTCACTGACAGACACAGATACTCTGCTGTTGGTTGCAAAGACTAAACATTGCTTTCTGCAGAGCAAATATTAATCATCCTTGGGTGCTTGCTTCCACCTACAATCTGCTCTGTCCTTTTTCATTGAGGACTGAAAACGTTCTGGGGGAAAATAGTTTTCTTGGAATAACTCATACTTTCCATGCATCTACCGATGACCTTTTCTACAGGGATCCCACATACACACAGTGGGATTGCCTGTTCAGGTAAGTAAGAAGGAATAGTAAAAGTGTTCTAGAAAGAATTAAGACCTACAGAAAAATATTATTATGGATGTGCTTTCATGTGTGAATGACCAATGAATGACTAAGAAACAACCTTTATCCTGACTCATCCTGCAAACTAAGCCTTCAGGGACAATACAAAGAGCAAGAAGAATTCACTGGATCTTTGTTTCCTTACAATCTATGATCTAAAAGGAAAATACTTAGCCCACAAAATGTCCCCTGGCTGTCCTTCACAGTGAAAATTCAAAGATCCTGTTCAACAGTGAGAGTAATAGACTTGATTCTCCTACATGTTGGGTGTAGGTGGAAAGGTTGTGGGAGCTGGAAGGGTTGCAGAGGTGGTGTCTGTGAGGAGAGGTCACGGCCACCCTGTAACTAATGAGTAATTATCCTGTAACTGGTACCTAATTTGAGCAACTAATGGGATTAATGACAAAGAATTAGGTTATGAAAAACAGTGTTCAAGGACAAATAATCTTCCAAGAGCAAAGACAAAGATCTGACGTAGGTGACTGTGGAGGACATGTGCTCTGTGGGGCTAAGAGAGCCTGGAAGTGCCCATGCCAGCGGTATTTTTTTGGGGAGGACACATTCTTTCAGGATAACAGTAAGGCATCTTTTGATGAGCAGCTCAGCCTGAAAGGTTTATTCAGCCTTCAAGCAAGAAAAAGTTCCTTGATCTAACTTTCAGTTAAAACATGAGAGCACACTGTAACCACCTCAAAGCACTCCCAGATCCTCCATGAGCAGTACAGACCAGGCTCGACATTCCTTGCATTCTAGGAGGGGAAAAACCAATCTCAACTCTTTGTGCAGAAAAATGATTTGGCCATTAACTTGTTTATTTTTCAGGTACTTAAGTCCACAATGTGATCCTCTAGGATCTAGGTTATTTTGTTGTTGTTTGTTTTTACTTTTTTAATATTAAAAGAGCTTAATTGTTCTTTATGTGCATCTTAACTACTTCCTCAAGTATTTTTCCACTTCATTTCTTAATGACATATTCTGAACCTGTAACTGTTCTCTTCCCATATACTACAGGAGCCTGCAGTACACTGCAGTGCTTACAATAAATACACAGTGAACGTGCTCTCCTCTTAACGTCTTTATAATGCCTATAAAATATGAGTCAACTCAGTTCCAGAGCAAGTTCAAGTTGCTTGCACTGTACCAGAAACAGAAGCCTGCTAGCGGCTTTGTTTCTGAGCTCTGCTCCTGCTCTCTCGCCTGCTTTCTGCTACGTGTGGAAGCTGAAGAAAATATGGGCAGGTAAGCATTTCAGGCCATGTCAGCACTTGCAACTTGGGGACATTCTGCCATTTAAGCCCAGCCATGTTTGAGCTTCCCATGGTAGGTGGTTTAAGTGGAAAGAGGCACAGCTTTCATGAAGATACATATCCAGTGGTAAAGAAGCAAGCTGGGAAAGTAGAAAGCTTCTGGAGAGGCAGCCACAGGGTCAGTAGCTCCACTAAGGAATTATGCTTGAAAAAAGAAAAACCTCTTTTCCTTTTTTGAAATAAATGTATGTTGAACAGGGTCTGTAACAATGCCAATTAGCAGTCAACTCTCTCTGAAACAACTGCCACCAGCTTTTCTCTGTGTAGCAGACATGTTGGGCTGAGGTCACAGGCAGGGCAGGACTTAGAGGTCTGCAGCTACAACTTGCTATTATGAGAGCACTTGAACATATGCAAAATGTGAGCTCATTTAGATGAGAATATGTTAGCAATTCCTGAACAGAAATATAGGCTCAATTCAGATTATTATTTGCTGTAAGTAGTCCACTGGGCCTTCATGCTTTGATGCTATTCCATAATGTTCTCTTACCACCAGTCACATTAGTTCAACACTCGGTCTCCTTTGCATGACAGTTAGGAATGGAGCCTTTAAATTTCAGCTACTACATAAATGGACACACACATTATATACAAATCAAAAGACCACCACGCCAAAAAAGGGGGTGAAAACTGCCAACAGTTTTTCACCTACTGATTAAATACTGAAAGAAAAAAACACATTGGAGGATCACCCCAGCCAAATACTTGTGGTTCTTACATAATAAGAACTTAGAACAGCTAAGTAGCTATTCCTGAAAAAAAAAAATTCCTCAAGAACATGGATTTTATGGGCCAGAAAGATGTCTCATGCAATCAGTGTAGTGCTGAAGTCATAGCTACACTAGCTGAGTGTAGCTGAGCTCCTAATGGCATTTCAGTTTGCTATTCAACCTGTGCCACGCTAGGAGATGTATTGATCACAGCCTTTATGCATGGCACATTTGAACAGAAATCAAAAAGCTCCACTACCCATGGCTAAGATGACAAGGCTGTGTAATGTTCTTTTAACTGCACTGTGGAAAACTGTAAGGTTATTTAATAATAATTACTTTTAAGAAAAAAAAGTAATTTGTAGCTACTTGGCGCTAATTTTCACATCTACTAAAGTCACCCCTACTGCGTTCAATGTTTGAACTAGAGTTTTTCATTTCCTTGTGGAAAAACATGAATAAAATAACAGGACAGTATTTTTTGTAGTGACATGTGCAAAAATCATTACTGCATGTTCCAGCTTCTGCAATTACTGCAGTGTATTATTGGAAGAAGTCACATGTTCTCACTCACTTTGCTAATGGGATTTAAAAAGACACACGGATTGTCTGGGAAATGGGAGCACTGAGAAGTCTGGATAACGTGAGATCCTCCACTTGGCAATAATGACATCTTCACAAAGGTAGAGATCCTTTTGTCATATCACAGAATTGTCTGGGTTGGAAAGGACCTCCAAAGGTCATCTAGTTATAGAATTATAGAATCAATCAGGTTGGAAGAGATCTCCAAGATCATCCAGTCCAACTTATCACCCAGTCCTATCCAATCAACTAGACCATGGCACTAAGTGCCCCAAATAGGCTTTGGTTGAACACTTCCAGGGACAGCGACTCCACCACCTCCCTGGGCAGCCCATTCCAATGCCAATCACTCTCTCTGCCAACAACTTCCTCCTAACATCCAGCCTAGACCTCCCCCAGCACAACTTGAGACTGTGTCCCCTTGTTCTCTTGCTGGTTGCCTGGCAGAAGAGACCAACCCCACCTGGCTACAGCCTCCCTTCAGGTAGTTGTTGACAGCAATAAGGTCTGCCCTGAGCCTCCTCTTCTGCAGGCTGCACACCCCCAGCTCCCTCAGCCTCTCCTCAGAGGGCTGTGCTCCATGCCCCTCACCAGCTTTGTTGCCCTTCTTTGGACACGTTCCAGTACCTCAGCATCTCTCTTGAATTAAGAAGCCCTGAACCGGACACAGCACTCAAGGTGTGGCTTGACCAGTGCTGAGTACAACAGAAGAATAACCTCCCTTGTCCTACTGGCCACACTGTTCCTGATCCAGACCAGGATGCCATTGTCTCATGTTCAGCCTACTATCTACCAGTATCCCCAGGTCCCTTTCTTCCTGGCTGTTCTCCAGCCACTCTGTCTCTAGCCTGTAGTCCAACCCCCTCTGCAGGAAGCAGGGGCATCCTCAGCTAGATCAGGTTGCTTCACTCAAGGAAAGAGAACGGTTATTTTTTCTTCTACAGATTTTATGGGGTAGTTGGTCAGCAAGTAACTTTGCAGACAGCAATCATGGACCACAGAAAGACTCAAAAGGTACTGCCTATGGCCCAAGAAGCACATAGCTAAAATAAACAGTGCACTAAAAAGATAGCTTGCCTCCATTCTTAACAATTTTTCATAAGGGTTTTACTCCAACACCTTATCTGGGTTTGTCATCAGTTTTCAGCTTTCCTGTGGAATAAACTTTCCTATCTGTTGCCAGGAGAAATAGTACAAAAACATAAATTCCACTTACACTACAAGGTCCTGCCCATGTAGCAGAAACTGCAAAGTTGTGATTTTACCTTTGTGCTATTTCTGCTCTGTCTGACTCCCTGGAAGGCTCCTGCAGCCAGACAAAGACAAGTTCTGGTAGCCAGGGATTTATGCATTCACTACCAAAAGCCAGAGCCAAACCAGAAGCGTGGACAGCCTCCAACCCTCCTAGGTTCTTCAGCTCCAGTAAGAGAGGGCACAGAAACCTTTTAGCTTTCCCTTGGAAATGATAACTTTCCTTATATGATGACACTGTGGGGTAGGGGAATCCATGGCACAACCAGGCCCAGGAGCTTTGGTTGCTCACCCCAAACATATAATCCAGTGTAATGAGACTTCCTTGTCACTTCCCCAACATCTTAATGGACATTTCCTCTGTACTTCCCTCCTGCAGATTGCTAAGTCATTTATAATGGGCTACAGAAAAGAGTGCCAGCAAATGCTTGTTTATTCTCTACACACTGCTTGAGGCTGGAGATAGTTTCTATAATCCCTTCTTGTAACAATCTATGGTGAAAGTCTCACAATGGACAGCTTCTCCCCAGTTACTCATCCCTGTGTTTAGAAGCAGCAGATATGAAAAAATGAAAAAAGTTTATGTCTACTGTAAGAAAATATTATGGGCAAAGCCCAAACCAACAAGGGAATATGAAGAAATGCTCAGGTTATTTCACACTGATGAAAATCCATACAGACTAGGTCCTCCTCCTAAGCTTAACTTCATAACAAGCTTATTAAACTGTCTTGCAGTTTTATATCATGGAAAGTCTTCCAAAACTTTGGTAATCTTGCAATGGAATTTAATGTATAGAGTTGAATACAGCACAGACACAGCTCTCCTCTATAAAATACTACCTCTCCCAGTCTGCTGGAAAGCATAAACATTGCAGAGGTGATTTCATTTTTTAACATAAACCACCTTTCTCTTTTCTGACTACAAAAGACTTCAGCAGTGCTCATCATAAGTACTGTGCCCCCATGCCATAACTGAGCATAGCTTCTTTGACAATGCCAGTAATGAACTATTCCATCATCTGAAGATTTTTTAAACCTTTAGATGAAACCTTCTGAAAACAAAGCAAAAGGCAATCCAAAACCTCTGTGATTTATTCTTTAATATCAGATGCCCTTTCAACAGCCAAAGTACTTTTCTTGCAGAAGAAAAAAAATCCACTTCAAATATTTCCAGTTTAATAGCAGTCATTATATGTTATTTGGCCATGAATTCCAACCATTTAAGAAGCAAGACTGGCTGACCAAAATGTTATGTGCAGAAAAATATGACAGATAAAAGGATTTTTTTTTTTTCTGGATAAAGATTACAATTTAGGTGGTTGTTTCTGGAAAAAAAAAATATAAGGAGCTTTCAATCTAACTTAAACAGCATTTGAGAAAAAAATTCAGCCACTAAACCAGAAAAAAAAAACCCAAACATTGAGTTTAAATATACCTATACGGATGTATAAATATATATGTGTGTATTTATATGTATGTAAGGCACAACTGAAAGCTAATGTAGTTGAAAAAAATGAGATAAAAGAAAACGTGAGGTCTAGGCTGGATATTAGAAGGAAGTTCTTCACAGAGAGAGTGACTGACATTGGAATGGGCTGCCCAGGGAGGTGGTGGAGTCGCCGTCCCTGAAGGTGTTCAACCAAAGCCTGGATGAGGCATTTAGTGCCATGGTCTGGTTGATTGGACAGGGCTGGGTGCTAGGTTGGACTGGATGATCTTGGAGGTCTTTTCCAACCTGGCTGATTCTATGATTCTATATATATATAAGACATATATATACACACTACTACTCTGCCCCCTGGTGTTACAGCTTGCAAAGTGGATTTTCTGGTTTTGTGGCCTCAATTCATTATATTTATGAGTCTTGTGTTAATCCTGACCATATTCTTTTAGATAGTATGTGATGGACTTTGGGTTTGTTTCTTATATTCCATTTGCAGAGGAAAAGTTTATCGTAAATTACATGAAAATTTGGTTACAATATATTTTCCATATTAGCTAAATCCTGGAATTCCATCTGTATCATCTTCTCTTCAATGTGTCTGCTGCTTTGTTTTACCATGATTTTCTGTCTGAAAAACTCACCTCATCATCATCCATCAGATGCTCCTTTGCAAATTCATACATTTCCAACTGGAGCGTGGTTATGTTGTGGTATCGAACTGCCTCCTATAAGAAAACCCCACAATTTCTGTGTTACTTTAGGGTAGCAAGACATGGGAATGCCATCACACGTCACCTGAAATCATTCCAGTGAAGTCAGACCCAGTCTCAGTAGAAGGTGGGTTATAAGGTTTGAGAAAGGAAACAGCAGCACAGAAAGTAGCACATCCAATGCCCTCTGCAGCTCTTTCTCAACACAGGCTGCACCGGTGTGAGAGAACACAGCACTCGTCTCTTTCTCATGTTTCAAAGCACTGGCGAGTCTGAGCCTAGGGAAGGAACCTGCCAGCGCTGCGCAGCAGCCTGTGCCTGCATGCCAGCGGGCTCTGGGCAGAAGGTCTGTCTCCTGCGCGCTGGCGTGCGGCGGCAGGCAGTTCTGGGAAACTCTTGACCTGTACTGACTCCCCACCCCGGCCTGAGCCTGGGCTAGGAGCACTCTGCAGGGTCACCCACCTGTCCCTCCTCACTTCCCTGCTTGGTTGCCTTCAGAGTACAGCTTCGCTCAGTCACTTACTCTCCTATTTGTGAATACCAACACTAATCTGCTCCGATTATCCTTTTTAACTCTTCTGGTGAGGAAAACTGGAGGCTTTTTCGTAAGAATACCTAAAGCAGGGGTCCTCAAACTACGGCCCCCCGGGGTCCTCAGTCCGGGCCGCCGGTATTTACAGACACCCGCCCCGCGCCGGGGCTTGGGCGGGAAACCAAGCAGCCACTTCCCGCCACTCGATCCGCTCGCCGGCCTGCGCAGCCCCCAAGCACCCGCCGGGGCTGGGCTGGAACCGAACTACAGTCCGGCCCCCGACAGTGCCGGAGGGACAGCGAACCGTCCCCCTGTTTAAAGAGTTTGAGGACCCCTGATCTAAAGCTTAATGCCAGAGCCCAACGCTGCTGTCACCCCCATCACGACTTTGTGAACATAAACCAGAAGCATTACAGCTTTCGTGGCAAGCAGTTAGGATAGCAAGCGTCTTCTGCTCATAATTACATGGGGTCAAAGTACAGGGGAATATATCTGTATGTATTTAATATTATATATTTAAAAATTAAACTACCTGTAGCCCCCAGCTGCTGACAAGTTAACAAAGAAACATTCATTCAGACTTAACGTGCAGGGCCCTTGCTCCGTTCCCCTTGGCACTTGCATGCCAAACCTGCCTGTGGTTTGCAGTTTCATACTGTTGCTACCTCTCACTCCCACCACTGTCAAGCATTGTCTGCAATACGGCTGTAATGCACAGCTCTGTTCCCAAAAGCAGAGACAAAAGAGCAGTCCCTGTGAGCTGAGACTAGCTGCTGGCTGAATAAACCAAATGCATTTTCACTGCCTTCTGTCTCGGTTGGATTTGTTGCACAGAACTAGAATATAAACCACTTAACTCAAAGGACTTGGGCTGGCTGGCCTGAGAGGAAGGAAAAGTGTAATTCTTAAGTCAGTGCATAAGGTTGCATCCTTGAACTGTTCTGTAGTGCTGCCACAGATAAAGCCAGTCACCTAAGCGCTGCACAGATGTATTCAGTTTAACAGAGCATTAAGGATCATAGGATTGTTTGGGTTGGAAAGGACCTCTAAGATCATCGAGTTCAACTGTTAACCCAGCACTGCCAAGTCCACCACTGAACCATGTCGCTCAGCACCACATCTACACAGCTTTTAAGTAACTCCAGGAATGATGACTCCACCACTTCCCTGGGCAGCCTGTTACAGTGCTTGACAACTCTTACAGTAAGTTTTAACTCTTGTCCAAATTAAACTTCCCCCAGTACAACTTCAGGCTGTTTCTTGTTCTACTGCTTGTTATTTGTGAGGAAAGATTGACTCACACCTCTCTACAACCTCCTTTCAGGTAGTTGTAGAGAGTGATAAAGTCTACCCTGAGCCTCCATTTCTCCAGGCTAAACAACCCCAGCTGACTTCAGCCAATTTTTTAGGTCAAGGGCCTTTGGGTCAGTACAGGTTTCAGTGACTGAGATGTCTGAGGAGCAGCATGAAAAGGCAAACTGTTGTTGCTTGATCAAGGTTAACTAAAATGACTCTTCCACGGTTAAGTCATGCATTAAGAGAAGGTACTAAATCTAATTTATCATAGCATAGCTTAGGCTGAAAGAGACCTTAGAGAGAACCTACTCTGACCTCCCTGCCATAGGTGGGGATACCTCTCCACTAGACTTGCCTGCTCAAGGCCTCATCCAACCTGGCCTTGCACATTCCCAGGGAGAAGGCATCCACAACCTCCTTAGACAACCTATTCCAGAATCCCAGCACAAGTGGGAGTCCCACAAGTGCAGTGTAAAGACGCAGAATCCCCTTTCTTGCCCAATCCTTTTAATGGCAGCCCATCACATGATTTGCCTTCTGGGCTGCATGAGTGTGCTGCCAGATCATGGTGAGCTTCCCATCAATCAATACACCCAAGGCTCTTTCTTCAGAGCTACTCTCAACTGACTCAGCACCCAGCCTGTATTTGTGCCTGGAACTGGCCTGATCCAGACACTGGATGGACCTTGCACTTTGTGGAAGGTGTATTGCTGAAGACTAACTACTTGTACAGCACACGCCACTGATGCCTGGAGTCACTCAGGTGTCACAAAGCAGCCCATTCTGTTGCAGGACATAAATTCTGATCACAAGAAACGTCAGAAAATCCAATTTGATTATCAGAGCCCAGGCTGCAGAGTCCAGAGACACACCAAAGATGCTTTTGTATGAAAAATTTCCTTGGATGTGGAAATTTAAGAACAGCATAAAAGCCATCTTTAGAGTAATTTTTCAAAGCCAAATGACAACCATTGCTGGAAGGAGTGATGTTCTTTGCAGGTTCTTTGCAGCAAGTATTCTAATTGAGATAATTAGATGTAATAAGGGCCTGAGCCTTATTCCAGCCTCATCTACCTAACTGCATTCTAAATGGAGTAAGGGGAAAGTGAGTTTAGCTGGGCTTATGATATTCTGACACATTCCAATGCCTGCAGAACCTGAAATAACAAGCAGGTGGTCAATTACATGTTGGCAAATAACGACGACAGAAGTCTGTCACTGCAGTGATTTTTTTCATTAGGAGATTTTAGGGGGCCAGCTGCTTTATTTAGCAAAGTAGATAAAGACATAAATATGCCTAAATGACAGACAAGTACCAGCCTGAACTTGCTCATCATCATATCACATTACAGCTTTTGTAGCATATGGTAGTAAAAAAAGAAAATATAATGACATTCACTGTCTACATTACAGCTCCGAGTACACCTTTCTATGTGCTTTGAATAAAAGACTGTGTTTAACTCCAGAACCAACAGATAATCTGCATTTTCATAGAATCACAGAATGGTTTAGGTTGGAAGGGATCTCAAAGATCATCCAGCTCCAACCCCCTGCCATAGGCAGGGACCCCTCCCACTAGAACAGGTCACTCAAGGCCTCATCCAACCTGGCCTTGAACACCTCCAGGGAGGGAGCAGCCACAACCTCCCTGAGCAACCTGTATCAGTGTCTCACCACCCTCACTGAAAAGAGCCTTTTCCTAACATCTAGTTTGAATCTCCCCTCTGCCAGTTTAAACCCATTCCTCCTCATCCTGTCATTACAAGATCTTGTCAATAGTCCCTCTCCAGCCTTCCTGTAGGCCCCCTTCAGATACTACTGAAAGGCTATTATAAGGTCTCTTTGAAGCCTTCTCTTCTCCCGGCTGAAGAGCCCCAGCTCTTGTAGCCTGTCCTCATAGCTGAGCTGCTCCAGCATTCTGATCATCTTTGAGGCCCTCCTCTGGACTCACTCTAACAGTTCCATGTCCTTGTGTTGGAGGCTCCAGAACTGTACACAGTTCACAGTATTCCTAACCTCTGACTCACAGTTTCAAGTGAATACCTCAATTTGTCTAGAAGGCATTTTAATTGATTCACCTACCGATCTGGGCTGGAAATCCTCTTCTGTAAGTCCCCACTTGTCCTTGTGGTACTGATAATAGACCATGTTCTGTTTCATTACTTCATCTTCCTGGTCGAACAGAAGGTAACTAGCAGCACAAGATGCTGCGTTCTTCATGTCATTCACTAACGAGTAAACACAAACACACAAAAAAAACCCACATAAGGCAAATGAACAAACTCCTACTATTATCTGAGCTCTGAAAAAAATCAGAAGGAAACAGACCCCATCTTCTACTGCCCTATCAGCTGCAGAGAGAAAGAAAATAAACTGCTTCCCAGGCAGAATATGTTGGGAGTTTGTTCTAAAACAAGTAAGGCTGTAAGTGACTTCTCTCTGATGGTTTTCTAAGAAAATCCTACCCTAATGTTCCTTCCAGGTATCCCAGCGTCAATGAGGTATCAGCCCACACTTTGTTAATGTTCATTGAGGCATCTGTTTAAGAAACAAAAAGTTATATATGTATTGTAGTGATTTAAGGTTTATTGGAATACTCTAATAAGAGAAATTGGTACTTTCCTGAAAGTTCAGTGCAGAATCTAAGAGAATTAGAGCACTGGATGTAAAGGAGTAATGATGATCAACTCTACGTCATTCATTGGAAGTATAAAGCCAAAGTATAAACAATTTATGCTTCTTAACTCTTGGGCACTGTTTGCTTCTCCTTTGCTCCTAACTTCTACACTAACATTTACCAGTTAACATGTAAGCCTCGCCGGTTTTATGTCTAGGGACGAGAGAGGGTAGTGTTGGCTCCTTCTGGGCTTTCTTTCTCTGCAGGGGCAAGATTGGATTTCTCCATTGTTTCTAAATTATATGTAATTGTAAATACAGGTAAATATGCTTTGTATATATGCTTGTAAATTTAGCTTTGCTATAAATATAGCTTTATCTTACTTCCAAGCTGTCTGAGCCGGTCTGGTAAATCTTAATTAGTGGGGGAAGTTCCTAACCCACCACACACACACACATATATATATATGCATATATGTACATATATATACACACATACACATAAATCCTTGCCTTTTTTTTTTTTTATACTAGAATTGACAAAAGAGGGAAGAATCAGTGTGCAAAACATAGTCAAACAGAAGCTAAAGACATTAATGGCTTGATGCTACATGGCTGGATGTATCTTCCCTTTGACACAGCAGGAATAGCTCTAAGGGCTACCTGTGTTCGTTGGAGCTGAACCAACCACAAAACTTACTGACTGATTTACTTATCAAATACATAATCACAGAACACCAGAACACTGCCATTGCTATTAAGTGGTTGTGATAGTTTGGGTGTTACATGCCCCGCCGCCTCCTACGAAATCACTCAGAGTAGACTCAGCCGAGCTGAAAATTAAGGAATGAAGCTTTGTATTTACAGCTTAGCACAATAAACAAGCAGACAGCTACAATATATATATATACACACACAGAGCTATATATAAAAATATACAAGTTAAAAAGTAATACAGAAACACAACAGCCCTCCCAGAAACCAGAGTTCCTAGGGGGGGCTCCCAACCACCCTTCCATTCCTCTACCTTATCCCAGACTTTGCCTTACATGCAAGGTGAATTTGGAGGATCGGCCAGGAGGGTTAGAAAGCAGAAAGATTAGTTACACAGACAGCAAGCTAGGGAGAAAAGCACAGGCACCAGCTGCACTCAGAGAGCAACTGTGTTATCTATGTTTGTGTCCTTGTTTTTACACATCTCAGCAAGCTATGAGTGAAGTAGACATCACCACTGTTTCCTTTTCACAGCCTATCATCTAATTTGTCTCACTAAAACACCCCAGCTAGGCCTTTCTTTCTTCTAAACCCATTTTGCCCCACTGGCCCCTTCTAACAGGATTATAAGAATCCATGAGGAGAAAGCAACTGGTATGAGACACTCTGTAGGTTTGTCTGTGGGATATATTCTGAGCAGTACATTGAAAATTGAGCATGTATTAAAAAGAGTAAGTGGCATTAAGTGTACTTCCTTGAAGTCACAATCTTCTGAGTTAGAAAGTTAAGACAAAAACTACAGTTAGAGTTATGCATTTAGCTGTTTAACAACCACCTGGGCCTGACAGCTTGACCACCATGGCTTTTTGGCACAAACCATCATTTCTTGTACACAGGTGTAAAAAATGCCTGAGTGACTGCACTGTGTTCTGATAGGTAAGAAGTGGCTGATACTGCTTACCCTACTATGCATATTATGAGCTATTTCAAAAGGGCAGATCAGACGAGTTGGTGCATCATTTAAACATCTAAAAGACATATGATGAATGTTTATTACTCATATGAGCTCTAAAAAGTCACAACAATGCATAAATCAGAACAGAATGGCCTGCTCTGGACAAAATCCAACGCTTATGGGACTTATGCTCAGCAATTTGCTTTGTCCTGGACAAAACACATGAGCGTGGGCTCTTTGTATTCTGTTTATCTCCCATGTTTGTTAAGGGCAATTATACAGAGACAAAAAGAAAGCTCACACTTTCTGCCCCAGAACAAGATGACATATTCTGGAGGCCACTATTTTGCATTTTAAAGCATTATAACTGGAGGGAAAAGATTATGAATGGAAAGTGTCCCACATCACCTCACTGGTATTTAAGCATATTAAAAATCTACTTACATTTATAATAAGCAAATTGCAGGTAATGGTACATGGTGGCCACAAACTTCTCAACGACAAAGCCTCCTATAATAGGTGTCAGATTACTCTCACACTGCACTTTGCATGCAAGGACTTCAATATAATGATCTAGAAGGAAGAAAAGAACAACACAGGATATGGACAATGCATAGTGAATTGTTATAACCTCTTCCATTAGCTGCCCATTAAAATCTGGCCTTATAAGCTCTCCTGGGTCCTCTGCATCTGGATCTTGCTGCCTGGGAGGACTGAGCATCTACAACTCCATCTGGAATTCCTAGCAAGTACTGGTAGTCAGCCTTAGTGCTGCTTCTGGGTGGAGTCAATCCCAGGCACAAATCTAGGGTGGAGAGTACCTCTGAAAAAAGAGCCTTGGGTGTATTGACTGATGAGAAGCTCAACATGAGCAGGCAGAGCACTTATGCAGCCCAGAAGGCAAATCTTATGCTGGACTGCATTAAGAGGAGTGTGGCCAGCAGAGTAAGAGAAGTGATTCAGACCCTTTACTCCACTCTTATTCTACCCAAATATTGCATCCAGTTTTGGTGTCTCCATCATAAGAAGGACACAGAACTGCTAGAGCAAGCCCAGAGGAGGGCCACAAAGATGATCCAAGGGCTGCAACAGTTCTGCTACGAAGACAGGCTGAGGGAGCTGGGGGTGTCCAGCCTAGAGAAGAAAAGACTCTGGGGGGACCTTAAAGCTGCCTTCCAATACCTGAAGGGATCCTACAGGAAGGCTGGAAAAGGACCTTTCATAAGGTTGCCCAGCAATAGGACAAGGGGAAATGGTTTGAAGCTGAGGAAGAGTAGGTTTAGACTGGATTTTAAGAAGTTATTCAGTATGAGGGTGGAGAGACTCTGGAATAAGCTGCCCACAGAGGTTGAGGATGCTTCCTCTCTGGGGGTGTTAAAGGCCAGGCTGGAGGAGGCCTTGATCAGCTGAATCCGGTTGAGAGGCATCCCTGTCCATGACAGGGAGGTCGGAGTAGATGATCTTTAAGGTCCCTTTCAACCCAAGCCATTCTGTGATACTATGAACCAGCAGTCTGCACTTGAAATGCATCCAGTTGCAGACAAGTAAGACAGTTAGGTTTCACTGACACCTACAGGCAGTCTGTGGTGGTAAACTTGATACAGACTCTGTTATTTCCTAATTGTGAACTCAACTCTCCATATATTTGTTTTGAGAACCTTTGCAATTTCACTCAATTACTGCATGAAGAAGGTCCACATGCTGCTGACTACAACTGTGTCACAGAAAAATATGATAGGTGACTGCCAACTAAACCTCCAAAAATGCCTGCATTTTGTGCCTGCGCTTTGGAGGCTCTGAAAGTGAAAACAGACATGAATGTGCTTCTCACTAGAGAACAGCTTTCAGCCAGAAATGTTTAAGTTGACAAGCTTACTTGCTCCATGAAAGCTAGGGTATAGGAGTAGTGGCAGGATACACTGAGCCTCAGAGGCAGACAAATCAATATTGAAACAATGGTCAAGAGACATGTCCGGATGGAGTAGCTGTCATCACTTACACATCGATGTTATTCTGCCACACACTGAAATATCCACATTAACACAGAACTCTCTGTACTGACTTTCTGACAGTGCTCATTTCTGTGACTGAGATTTAAGAAAAAAAAAAAAAAGAGTGGGGAGGAGAAATGAGAATTCAAGCAGTTTTTAGTGAATCTAACTGCAGAATCAGTCAGGTTGGAAGAGACCTCCAAGACCATCCAGTTCAACCTAGCACCCAGCCCTATCCAACCAACCAGATCATGGCACTAAGTGCCTCATCCAGGCTCTTCTTCAACACCTCCAAGGACAGTGACTCCACCACCTCCCTGGGCAGCCCATTCCAATGCCAGTCACTCTCTCTGGAAAGAAATTCCTCCTAATATCAAGCCTAGACCTCCCCTGGCACTACTTGAGACTGTGTCCCCTTGTTCTGTTGCTGTTGCCTGGCAGAAGAGACCAACCCCACCTGGCCACAGCCTCCCTTCAGGTAGCTGTAGGCAGCAATGAGGTCACCCCTGAGCCTCCTCTTCTGCAGGCTGCACGCCCCCAGCTCCCTCAGCCTCTCCTTACAAGGCTGTGCTCCAGGCTCCTCACCAGCTTTGTTGCCCTTCTCTGGACATGTTCCAGTACCTCAGCATATCTCTTGAATTGAGGGGCCCAGAACTGGACATCATACTCAAGGTGTGGCCTGACCACATATATATACTTATCTGGGCCCAAACTGAGCAGGGGGGCACCACGTGCATTTCACATTGCAAACTGATGAACAGAACTTTGACAGCCAATCCCATGAGTAAACTGGAAAGTGTTTTCATAGAGTCGTAAAATCACAGAATGGTCCAGGCTGGAAGGGACCTCCAAAGGTCATCTAGTACAACCCCTGCTGCAGGCAGCAGGGACATCCTCAACTAGATCAGGTTGCCCAGAGCCCCGTTGAGCCTTACCTTGAATATTTTCAGGGATGGGGCCCCAACCACCTCCCTGGGCAACGTAGTCCAGTGTTCCATCACCCTCATAGTAAAGAACCTGTTCCTAACATTCAATCTGAATCTGCTCTTCTCTAGTTTGAAGCCTTTGCCCCTCATCCTGTCACTGCAGGCCTTTGTAAACAGTCTCTCCATCCTTCATGTAGGCCCCCTTTAGATACTGGAAGGCTGCTATTAGGTTACCCCAGAGCCTACTCTTCCTCAAGCTGAAGAACCCCAGCTGCCTCAGCTTGTCTTTGTAGCAGAGGTGTTCTAACCCCCTCACCCTTTTTTTGGCCTTCCTCTGTATCCACTCCAACAGGTCCATGTCCTGCCTGTGCTGAGGGCTCCACACATCTTTCCTTACCATTTCCTAACCACTCACCTGCAATGGAGAGATAGAAGTCTTTAAAATCTTTGATCTCTCGGGAGCCTTCACAGGTTGCTGTACAGTCATCGTAGGCTTTGAAGAAATCAGGAAGAGCCAGCTCCATGTCTGAGATGGACGTTCTCCAGTTGTCACCATTGTATGCTCTCACAGCCCTGACAAAGAGATTCTGAACAATTGCTGGGAATGAGAACCAACAGGAGGTGATCCGTGAAAAGCTGTGTGTAAAAATCACATACAGTAAATGATGTCTCCGCATGTAAGCTGTCACCCAGTTAATGTGAAGACAACAAATCCAGATGACTAATGGATTATACCAGATATTTCCTAGAGAGCAAAGACTCCATTTCACATCAAGAGAGAAGCCTGCTGGACAAAGTGAGTCCAGCATACGTTTTGACAGACATTTTAAACAGGGACTCAACACCAAGTGTACAGGTTATTTTAAGCTGTGCTGTTACAGCACTCACGCGTTTGAGTAACTCTATGCACCTGCTTAGCTCGTTAGTGATCTCTCTGTAGTAGCTTTCAGGTATGCCACTGTCTGATTTACTGTGACTCATTAATGGAACGGTGAAAAGTGTGAGAGGGGAGAACTACTGAATGCATCAAGCAGGCAGAAAAGACAGCAAGAAGGAGACTAAGAATCAAGAACGCACAAGCAAATGAGACCCTCAGGCAATAAGAGAAGTAATAAAACACTAGGAATAAAAAAAACATACCTCATAAGGCTTTGTCTCCAAGTCTTTAATATGCTCCTCAGCATCTGGTATGCTCTTATAGTAGGCCATATTTCTTTGCATCATTTCATCATCTGGATGCTTCAGAAGAAACGTGTGAGCTGCTGCGATAGCTTTTGGAAGATTATTAGACTAAACAGAGACAGGGAAAGGAGGAAGGGAGAGGAAAATGGTTAATTGGAAAAAAGCAGTTCAAAGTTTCCCTGCTTTTGTCAATGAATTTTCCTGCAGTCACTATATCCCCAAATTTACTTCTACTAAAACTACAGCCTGAGCAGATACAACAGTACAGTAAAACTGATGTAATCCTCATTTTTACTGCATCACCATGAGCAATCTTTTTTAGCACATTTTGAAAGTTCATTATTTGTGCAGACAGCAAACCACAAAGATGACTTTCTCCCCCTTCTCCTGTTCATAAAGCTGACAAGGCACAAGATTATACTGCTGCTCCTGCATGGAATTAATCTCACTGACATTAGTGATGCTAACCTATGTCTGCTAGGCAGAAGTCATCATTTACCATCTTTACATGGTGCTTATGTCACTTATTTACCTAGTAGCACAGAAGACAACATTACATTAATTTATCTTCCTAATGGCAATACAGATCAGAGCAAAGAGCAGGGGCTTGCTCAATAATTGTGTTCTAATACACTCTGTGATTTTCTGTACCCATTTTTAAACTAGCTTTAAACCCCACTAGAGACACTTTCAGACTTAAGCGTTCCCTCTTTACAACTGCATGTGCCAAAGAGGTGTGTACAACATCTGTGTGCATGCACTTCTAATCTGTGTTTCATAAAGATACACAACTATATAGCACATATACACGTGTCCAGGAAAAGAGAGAAATTAAGTCTTCAGTATTTGTGAAATCACAGAATGGCCTAGGTTGGAAGGGACCCGAGAGATCGTCTACTTCAACCCCCTGCCATGGGGTTGAAGTCTCAAATAGACGTGCTTGCCCAAGGCTTCATCCAATCCAGCCTTAAACGTTACCAGGGAGTGGGCATGCGTAACCACTTTGGGCAACCTATTCCACCCTCCTACTGAAGAATTTCTGCCTAAGATGCAGTCTAAACCTGCTCTTCCTCAGCTTAAAACCGTTCTCCCTAGTCCTGTCAGTAGGTACCCTTATGAAAAGCCACTCTCCAGCCTTCCTGTAGGCTCCTTTCAGCTACTGGAATACAGTCTAAGGTTCCCTCAGTCTCCTCTGCTCCAGGCTGAACCACCCCTGCTCAGCACACTGACGTGCAGGCAGCCTAGAGCTCCACCCGACATCTGAAACAGCTCATGGAAGCGTACACACAGAACTCGGAGCAAGAATCACAAGCACATATCCACACACGCTCTTCTGTCTGCGTCCATCAAAGGTGCCCTTTCATTTCAGAAAGAAACTTGAAAGACAGAAACCAAAGAAACACTTCAATCCCAACAAGAGCTCTTCTTGCTGCCCTGCCGCTCTAAAGTGTCCCGGCGCTGGAACTCTGCCAGCTGCTTTTCCTGGCTCTCCCAAAACTATGCACTTCCAGTCAGCCCACACAATGCTAACAGCAAAAGAAAATCTCATCTGCACTTTCGTCAAATGCCTGGCTTCTTTTGTGCTTTTATACTTGAAGCCTTTGTGTTGGTAGGCTGACAGGGCTCTCCTTTTTTGCTTAGTCTGTAATTCATTCTTAGTTTCAATTTTCACCACTTAAAACTTTTTTTTTGGTGGAAAGGCATTCCTGAGCCAAATCAGTGGCTATGAGAAAGCTCCCTCCAGAGGAGCAAGCACAGCAAACATCTTCTTGCAGCAGCTACAACGTGGCAGAATTTCACTGTGGAACCCACCTGAATAAACACATGACCACTCTGAAAAATTACAGAAAGTGTTTTCCTCTGTCTTCTTCCTACATTCTAAATGTTGTTGAGGGGAGAAGTGGGTATTGGGAGGGGCGAGGGTGAAACTGACATTTCTTTTCTTCAGAAAACTGGCAGCCAGGAAAAAGTTCTTTGTATATAGCACTTCGTGGCTCTAGAAGGTCCATTCAAAACTCAAGTGAATAGGAAGAGCTCAGAGCTGGACTTTAGTAAGAAAGAAAATACAAACAACCGACACTAAACGTGTCAGTTCTGTTCTGTGTGTGCAGAAGTATAAAGTCAAGCAACAAGTTCAGCTTCTTTTCTCCCCTCTCAGATGCCTCATTTACTTGAAATGCAAGTAATTGCTGTACATGGCGGGATGGCATGAGAGATGAACCCTGATTTGAGAGAACAGAAGATGAGAAGGAGGGACAGGAGGATGAAAATAAGCTAGAAACCCGGAACGGAATCTGTTAAAAGAGGTACGTTTTCCCAGTGTTGGCTGGCCCAAGACCCAAAACTAAATAGCATTACTGGACCAGCATGAAGTGTTACACTTCAGCTGATAATTTTCACTTAATTTCTTTCTGACACTGTAACAGAACTAGAGTTTTGCAGGCACCAGGCTACCTGCGAGTCACAGGTCACAGACTGGGAGCTGCTGCACTTGCAAGGAACTGGACCAGAAGGGAGCAAACAGGATGGACACACTGACGGAGAAGATGCAGCAAACAGCACTTGCAACAGCAGAGCAGTGACAAGATGGATCTGAAAAAGGTTTCAATGAAATTTAAAAGAAAGTAAGGTGGATGGAAAGATGAGATGGACAGAGGTAGGAATGACACAACTACAGGACAAGGTGGTGAGGTCTAGCAGTTAGGGGTCTGGGAAGAACTGCAGAGGCTAATCTATGAGATGTGCTGGATGAGGCATGTAAAAAGCGCTGAAAAGCAACTAGGACTGAATTACGTGGGCAAGCTGCAGGGGAGAAAAGGCACACATTGGTCCCACTATGGGTTACACAAAGTGGGTGGGAAGAAGGGGATGAAAGACTTGTCAGAGTGAAAATTATGAAGTGAAGAGTCAGCATCCTAGAAAGCCTGACCAGAGAGTAGAGAAAACAGGTGGGGCAGACACCAGCTAGTGGCTAAAGTAGTGTGGACGAGGTGATGGAAAATCAGGCGACATCCCAGAATAACCTGTTAATAGAGGCAAGCAAGAGATCAGCACAACAGAAGCCTTTTTCAGCAATGGGTCCCTGCATTCACTGAAGCTGTGCAGTGCCACTGACAAGCATACTTGGCTTGGCTGGAGGATGAGCCAGCACCAAGTAAGGGGAGCTGAGGGTGGCAAGGAGCAGAGAGGCAGGGCAGGCCTGAGACATGAAATGGGGAGAAAGGGAAGCAGGAGGGCGTATTGAGAAGGGCCAAAGGATGAGCAGGTCAAGAGAGAAGATGGATGAAGAGCGCATGGAGGGAGAGAGAGCAGAGAAGCCAAGGGATGATGGAACGGGAAAAGAAGGGGAGTAGGCAGGATAGTTCAATAAGAGCAAGGGGATGGATGGGCCAAAAAACAAGAGAAAGGATGGCTCGGGCCGCACCGCACCTTGAAGTAGGCAAACTGCAGATACTTGTAGGGCTCCCGATGCTGGAATTCCTGGAGCAGGTCTCGGCCAGGCTGGGCCTGGCGGAAAGCGGGCAGCCCCTGCTTGCAGCGCCGCAGGCACTGGGCCCGGCGCAGCACTCCGGCCAGGAGGCGCAGCTCAGCCAGCTCTCTGCCGGCAGTAGGGGCGACAGCGGCGGGGGGCTGCCCGGCGGAGCTGCAGTTGCGATGACAGAATGCCTCGCTGTCCCGTAGCAATCGGTAGAGCCGCATGCTGACCTCCAGGTAATTGACGCTCTCGGGCCAGTTTTCGGTGCTGTACTGGTCCAGGCCGTAGCGGTATGCGGACTCGAGTGGCATGAGCTCGTCCCGCGGGAAGCTGCGGAAGCTGTAGCGCTCGTACTGCGCCCCCGCGGCGGCCAGCACCGCCGCCAGCACCAACCACATGCCGGCCACCACGTCGCCGCCGCAAAAAGACGGGAGCATCGGGGCCGGGGGCGGGCTCGAGGGCGGTGTCAGAGCGCGGGGAGGGAGAGGTCGGTGCGGTTCCGCCCCGGGAAGGGGTGCGGGGCCGTAGAGGAAAGTCAGTCGTTAGAGGCGAGCGGCCCGGGAGGGGCCAAGCGACCTATGGGCAGCTATGAAGGGTCACTTGGTGAGGCCCCCTGGTAAGCTGCATTGTTTTCCTTCCACTGGCCCTCGACGTTCGGGCGGACTCCCGGAGCTGATTCAGGGTTGTTTGAGACTTTTTGGTGTCCTCAAAGCCAGATTCCTCGGTGTCTTTTGTGAAGCTAGAGCAGTCCCTGCAGCTGGTCCAGCTGGAGTCTGTCGTGCGCTGGGAAAGAAGGACAAGTAGATCTGTGTTTAGCTAACAAAAGCTTCTGGTGGACCAGCAACAGCTCAGGGTGTCAAAGCGCAGTTGAAGAGAGAAGAGCCCCGATGATTTATTTTTTTCCGATGAGTGCCTACGTGAACAGCTCCATAATCAGGACTCGCTGAGGACACGAGAAAGGCAACTTTCGGTGTGCCTCTTTTATTTATAGGAAAACGGCGGGCGGTGCTGGGGAGGCGCGGAAAGAGGCGCTATAGCTCTGTGATCCGCTCGCTTGGGCTGCATGGCTGGTCCGTACGAGTAGCTGTTCGGTGGGAGGGAGAGACCAAACATGGCAGGCGGTGCATGATGGTGAGTGTTGTCTGTGAGTGTTGCTCTGTGAGGTGGTGTCCGGACCGGAGAAAAAACGGCCTTCGTAAGGGCGAGGGTGCAGGACTGGGTTTTAGGGATGGGAGTGTCGGGTCCTGGGGAGAGGAGGGTGTGTGGAGGCCGGCCGCCGGGGGATGAAGCTATTCGGCGTGGAGGATGCGGGTTCAGAGCGGCGCTGTGCGGGCTAAGAGCCGCGCTGTAGCGCCTCCTGTCGGGAGCCGTTGGGTTGGCCGAGTGGCTCGGCCAGGCGTCCCGGCGGGGAAGCTCAGCAGGGGCAGCCGCCGGTTCGAATAGCGGATGTGCTCAGAGAGTTCCCCTGGCAAGCTCCCCGGCGTTTTTTTGCCTGTGGCCCCGCGACTTCGGGTACACTGTCCGAGCTCCTTTTTACTTTTTGTTGTTGCTTTGTTTTTCTCTTTTGGGTGCTTGGTGGCCGGCAAGCTGCAAGCAGGAGTGCTGGGGGTCGAGTGTTCAGTCGGGGCAGTCCCTCTGCAGCTGCTCCACCTTAAGCGTGTCCTGTGCTATCTTAGTAGAATTCCAATTCACAGCACTAACCCAAAATTCTCTTGTGCTTTTGTAGGTCGTTTCTGCAGTAGAAGAACCTGAAGCATTAATTGATGCTATTGTCACCCCTGAAGAGATATATACATATCTATATAATTGTGTGTCTTCTGTGTATGATTTGGGTAGAGCTTTTGTGGTCTGGCTGTGGATGGGGTTTGGTCTGGCTTTGTTCCTCTTGTTTTCCGTTCTCCCCCGGTGACATGTTGGAAAGACAGGTGTTTCCCTTTCAGCAAAGGTGCTTTGCCGAACATACTGTTGACTTCTTAACTGCCTTGTCAGGATACGCTCATCTCTTCTGAATAGAAGGCTTCCTTTTTGCTACCTACTGTGTTCTGTTATGTGAGTGCACAACTGTATAATGTGTCCATGGCCCGGGACAAGAATGGTTATGCTTCGCTTGCTCTCAGGCTTCAGGTTTTCCTTGTTTCTTGCACTTATTTATTGGCCCGTGTTTGCATGAGACATAAGCCAAAAGGTTGCTGTTCTTCGGCCTACAGGCAGATTCTAAGCTGGGTCATTTTAAGTGCTGCTTCAGACTGTTTCACTAGAAGCTGTCTGGTAGATTGCTGTAGAAGTCTGAAAGCTCTTCAGAGGAGATGCTGTCGACGCTCAGCAGCCTTTCATTCTGCAGGCCTTGAGAGGTTCTTCTCTCTTGGACTTTTTTGCTTGGCAGATGGTATTTCTTGTAGTAAGGGCATTGTAACGGTATTTGGCAAGTAAGGACAGATGCACCAGACCTAGTTGATTTTCAGGAGGTAAAAGAACAACCACCCAGCCCAAAGAAATGTCAGTGTTAAAAGTTTTGTGCCGTGTCAGTGACAAAACTGCTTTCACTGAGTGGTGCTGTGTGTATATAATTAAAGTGGAATCTGCCCAACCTTGCTTTCTGAGTTGAGTGCTTATTTCAGAGTAAACTTTCTTTTGGCTGCATCTGTTCTGGGAGGCCACTGAAGGCCTCACTTGGGTGAGACATGCGAGAGGTCTACTGAGGTAGGCCATTGGAGTCCCCACTGGGAGAAGCCGTTGAAAGCTCCATTTGGTGAGGTCATTGAAGGCCCCATTGAGGAAGGCCATTGCAGTGTCCTCTGTGAGAGGCCACGGAAAATCCCACTGGGAGAGTCCCCTTTGCTTGCCAGGAGAGAAAGGCTCCCCTTGGCTGCCAGGACTGCCTTCCAGCCCTTGTGTTGCTGGGCTTCAGCCTCTTCTTTGTGCCAGGCCTGGGGTCCCATCAGTGGGGTCATGGGGGAAGGTGTCAATAAAGACCTTTTTTGTTTTGATGCTGTTATCAGTGATGGAAGCATGGTACTGTCCCTTGTAAGATGTGGTTTAAATGCTGTCAGGGTCTGCTTTTGTGTCTGAAAAATCTTTTGGTTCATAATGGGTTCTTACAGCTTAAGCTAAGGATAGGAAACAGGATCTTGTGTAGTCTCATGCAAGGGCTGTATCTGGTCATGGCTTGTAGCTCAGTGAAAGGGCTTGGTTGAAGCTGCTTCTTATTTGCACAATTTATTAAATATGAGCAAACAATATAATTGGGAAAATAGCATTCTTATAGGAGGAGATGTACAGATCAGCTTTATCCTGTGTTTACTGAAGAGGAGTCTAATGAGAGCACTGAAACACCTCAGATTTGGGTGTAAGAGCTTTTGTAAAGTCTTTGAATCCTAACTGTCACTTCTTTTGCTTTTTGAGCCCCAGACATTACATGATGTCCTGTTGCTTGTGGCCCCAAACTGAGCCAGCCTGGGTCTGGAGGACAGAAGTGACTCTTAGCCCTGTCCAGGAGTAAGAATGAGGATACCGCACACTGATTGGAAGCTTGAAGAGAAATTCTATTTACAAGAGCATCTATACAAAAGACAATCAGGTAGAGTAAGTACAAAACCCAATAGGCCCAAACTGGCCTTCTAGAATGCTCCATCCCTTCCATCCTCAGCTGGCTTGAGGGTAGGCTGAAACTGCGCCCCCCCAGCTGGGCCTGCAAGGCCTGAGTGGGCTGCATGATGCAGCTCAATTCCTTGCCAGCCATCTCCCCCATGAACCAGGAGATGAGAATGCACTCTGTTCCCAGAGGGAAGGCCAGGAAGAGAAGGGCCTCAGTCAGGCACTGCCTTTTAAGCTATGATACCGAATATGGAATAGAATAACAATATTGCAATATCCTGGGATGAGCAGGTCCATCCCCCTGGGATAGGCCCTTGTCCCTTTTGCTTTTTTGAGGGATCCTAGTTCTCCCCTAAACCTACCACACCTCTGAAAAGGTACATATTGTTAAGAGTTGATATTTTGTTCATGGGCTATGCATTACTGTTTCTTTTTTATCAAACCACATATGCACTTTCCCAAAGTCCACCCAATTCAGTGTTAAACTGACTGATTTGCTGTAAACGGTTGTCTTAGTGTGAACTCTTTTGGCTGATAAAGCCAAGTGGTCATTGTTTTACGCCTACATGGCTGTGTGATTAATATGCAGTAGCTCAGAACAAGTTGCCAGGCAACTGCACGCTCTGGTACAGAGAAGACACAGAGCACCTGGCTTGTTCCTTTGATTAGTGGAAAAGTCCAGATTCTCCTGTGACCTGGGTCACTCTTGTTTAACGTATAGAAATAACAATATTGCAATATCTCTCACTTCTGGAGAAACACAGAGTGGTTCTGCAGTGTGAGATTCACCAAGATGCTTTTATTTCTAAAATGTGGAGGGGAAAAAAAGAAAACAAAACAACCAAACCCACAAACTGAAACACTCAGGACTAAATTTAAGCAACACGGATTTCAGGATTCTCATTCTGGTAAGTTATTTTATGACTGTGTTGTCACAGATTAGGTCTGACTTGGCCACTAAATGAATGTCAGATGCTCTCTCTTAACTCCTCTCCTTTCCCAAAGGGGCAGGAAATAAGGGGAGAGACTTAGGGGTTTGGAAAACAGTAACAACCCTGAACCAGTTTTAATGAAACAGCAACAATAAAAAAATAAGAAAATAACGAGATGGTGGTGATGTCACCACTGGTGCTGCAGGACAGGTATGGGGGAAGTCCCATACTGGACTGAGCAGCAGACAGAAGCTGGATTCATAGAATGGTTTAGGTTGGAAGGGACCTCAAGGATCATCCAGCTCCAACCCCCCGCCATAGGCAGGGACACCTCCCACTAGAGCAGGCTGCTCAAGGCCTCATCCAGCCTGGCTTTAAACACCTCCAGGGAGGAAGCATCCACAACCTCCCTGGGCAACCTGTTCCAGTGCCTTACCACCCTCACTGTAAAGAACTTCCTCCTGACATCCAGTCGGAATCTCCCCTCTTCCAGCTTAAACCCATTCCCCCTCATCCTGACATTACTAGACCGTGTAAATAGTCCCTCCCCAGCTTTCCTGTAGGCTCCCTTCAGATACTGGAAAGCCACTCTAAGGTCTCCTCGAAGCCTTCTCTTCTCCAGGCTGAAGAGCCCCAACTCTCTCAGCCTGTCCTCATAGCAGAGCTGCTGCAGCCCTCTGATCATCTTTGTGGCTCTCCTCTGGACTGGCTCCAGCAGTTCCATGTCCTTCTTGTATTGGGGGCTCCAGAGCTGCACACAGTACTCCAGGTGGGGTCTGACGAGAGCAGAGTAAAGGGGGAGAATCACCTCCCTTGCCCTGCTGGCATGAACCAGTGGATCAGGATTAACAGAGTTCTACTTGTATATTGGCCATTGAAGAAGAGGCTCGAGCCCTGTAACCCCTCAGCTTTATTGTGATCATGACATACATGGAATGGAATTTTTTGTTGGACAGTTTAGCATCCCATGAACTGTCTGCCCTCCCAGCAAGTACAACATTTTAACTTGTGATCCTTTCACTTAAGGCATCTCATTGTGGCACAAAAGCTTCAGCAGTGATCTTGACCTCCATAGGAGCAAGTATAAGAAAGCATTTCTGCATGCCAGTTCTCAGTAGAAACTATGAACATCAATGGTTAGCACTTGCAGAAGCAGAGACTGTCTGCAAAAAGATGCTGTTGACTGCTGTCACTTGGAAAAGAGTTAGCTGAAGAGTGAAACTGAACACAGAATTGGTTCTGATTCGGCTCAAACCAGGGCATGCATTGTAAGTTCTCTGTAATAAGAATGAGCATCTTGTAAGTGACATGTTGTGAAGTCTCTTTTTTATTGTCCTATCTGCTTCTGATCATAATGCCTGTATTTGCTATCAATGAGACAATGCCGTGTTGGTTTCAAGGCACTCTGGAAGGAAAGGTATCTTGCAGTGCTGCAGCTGCTGTTGCAGACCTTGTTTCAGTGGATTGCAAATAATGCATTCCAGGTACCTTATTCCTACCGTTGCTGCATTGGTTTTTTATTTCATCCAGAGGAATGCTTCAGTAATTCCCTACAGATAACATATCAATCTGGGCTGCATGCTGCTGGAAACTCCTTTTGTCCACCAGTTGCAGATTACTTTTTCCAGTTCTTAGACATTTATGGGTGTGTATCTGCCTTTGTATCTAGCAAGCCGTAACGTGTACTCAAATGGAACACTCAACAGCTATAGAAGTCAGCTGGTTTGCTGGTTATGATGTTTGCACCCAGTCAGTTGTTTTACTGTCTGATAAATACGTGATGACAAAGAACTGGAATGTCAGAAAATAGATGAGTTAGACTTCATATTAGAAATTTCGGGTTGTAAGATTTAAGAGAACCCCATTTTGGAATAAGAAGTTACATAGTGGTTACAGTGATCTGTTGGGCTAGTGTGTTGCAAGAAGTTCTGGGCCCCCCAGTTTAGAAGGGACATTGAAATCCTTGAGTGTGTCCAGAGAAGGGTGACGAGGCTGGTGAGAGGCCTCGAGCACAGCCCTACGAGGAAAGGCTGAGGGAGCTGGGATTGTTTAGCCTGGAGAAGAGGAGGCTCAGGGGAGACCTTATTGCTGTCTACAACTACCTGAGGGGTGGTTGTAGCCAGGAGGAGGTTGCTCTCTTCTCTCAGGTGGCCAGCACCAGAACAAGAGGACACAGCCTCAGGCTGCGCCAGGCGAAGTTAAGGCTCGAGGTGAGGAGAAAGTTCTTCAGTGAGAGAGTCATTGGCCACTGGAATGGGCTGCCCAGGGAGGTGGTGGAGTCACCATCCCTGGAGCTGTTCAAGGCAGGATTGGACGTGGCACTTGGTGCCATGGTCTAGCCTTGAGCTCTGTGGTGAAGGGTTGGACTTGATGATCTGTGAGGTCTCTTCCAACCCTGATGATACTATGATACTATGAAGATGAGGTGTCTTAAGTTTCAAATGTTCTTTATGTAAATTGGTTTACCAATGACTAATCTTCAACTGCATGTAACAAAGAACTGAATTTGCTTATGTGGATGTGTACCTGTACACACACCAACAGCTGGGGATGATCCTTGTGGTCAGTGACCACAGAAATACACAGAGGGACAGTGATGGGGAAAGGAACCTTTCCAAGGTAGTTGAGTGTTGATCTCACTCTGAATGTGAATAAGCCACTTTCTGTGTCATTCTTGACAAATGCTTGTCTAATTTACTATTTTAAATTCACTTGAATTAATGTAGCAAAGGTCACAGAGAGAGTGATTGCCGTTGGAACGGGCTGCCCAGGGAGGTAGTGGAGTCGCCTTCCCTGGAAGTATTCTAGAAAAGACTGGATGAGGCTCTTTGTGCCATGGTCTAGTTGATTGAATAGGTGATAGGTGGGGTGATAGGTAGGACTAGATGATTTTGGAGGTGTCTTTCAACCTGGTTGATTCTATGATTCTACATAACTTTTTTTTTTCAGGTTGTAACTTAAGTTCTGTTATTCCATGTGGATGTACACAAAAGCTTTTCTTTATAGCTGCCTTTCAGATATATAAACACTATTATTGTTCTATGGTATTGCTCTTTGCACATTTAGCAGCTGGTTTTCAGTTTATATTTTGAAGTCACTCATTTGGAGATCACTGAGCACCCTTTTGGACTTCCTGTAGACTCTACCAGTTACACTGTGCCCTTCTTGAAATGCACACTGGAGGATTCAGCTGCTGCTCCATGCAAATATAATGCAGGAAAAGTAGTTCAAGTGTGATGATGAATCACTGGTCCTTTTAATTAGTGAGGAGATCTTGAGGCACAGGAGGAAACTATTGCTGCATCTTTATAAAAGATAGCAAATGATTGAGAGAGGTTTTAAGGGTCGGCAACTAAAGTCAGGTGCCCAATTCCAAATTGCCTGTGAAGTCACTGTGTACTTCCCTCACTTGTCTAACTGTACATTGTCTAGCAGCTTCTATTTCAAAGCTAACAAAGTTACAGTTCTGTAATAGATGATGTAGGCATAATCCAAGTGATGGAAAATGTCAGCATTTGAAAGAGAGCCATGATAAATTATTAACAACTTATTCAACTGTCATTTACCACGACTTCAGCGTTACAGCTGTGTTAATCCTTGATACTGTTGCCTCAAACTTTGATCTGTAATTCTAAGTTTTTGTTGCAGAGTTACGTTCTGAAGTTGCTGATGACACTGCCTTAGCCCTTTGTCTAAAAGGGTTAGCAGTTAATTTGAGCATTATCAGTTTGAGCAGCAGTTAAGCAGCATTCTTTTCAGATTAATAGGGGAAATGTATTTGATGCCAGTTTGTCAGATTCCCTAAGACCAAAAGTCTTTCTTACATGTGTTGATGTGTTTGTGTTTTCCTTGATATTCAGGGTCACTTGACTGGAGTGAACTGTTGCATCTTTGCAAGCTGCTAGTGACTACAGGAAAGAGATTTCTTGACTTCTTGTGGAAACTAGACATTGAAGAAATAGTGTGCTGCTCAGGTTTAAGTCAGAGGTAGGAATTAGACAAGAATGTGTTACTGAAAAAAAGCATAACAACTGTCATAAATATCAGATTGTAGGCTTTGGCTCAATCCAAAGAAATTTGCTTATACCTCATCAGGAGGAAATTTCAACTTGCAGGTGGTACACAGATTGATAAGAATGAAAATCGAACCACAGCTTCTACACTTTGTTGGACTGAAGCCAGAATGTACCTTACAGGTGCAAGCTTAGCTGTGACTAATTGGTTTTACCTTATTGTAAGTAATTTTATTAGCCTATGCTCAGTTTCAAAGTTACTATGAGTGCTAAGATGTGTGTGCCCTGTGGTTTGGTAAGTGGAAATGAACATTTTGCATCAACACTCTGCTATAGTGAGGCTACACCTCGAGTATTGTGTGCAGTTTTGAGCACCTCATTACAAGAGGGATGTGGAGGTTCTGGAGCAAGTCCAGAGGAGGGCAACAAAGCTGGGGATGGGCCTGGAAAACAAATCTTATGAGGAGTGACTGAAGGAGCTGGGGCTGGTTAGTTTGAAAAAGAGGAGGCTGAGGGGAGACCTCATTGCAACCTGAAAGGATGTTGTGGAGAGGTTGATGCTGGTCTCTTCTCACAGGTAATTAGTGCTAGAACAAGAGGGAATGGCCTCCAGCTGCAACTGGGTAGGTTTAGACTGGATATTAGGAAACATTTTTTTCCTAGCAAGGGTGGTCAGGCATTGGAATGGGCTGCCCAGGGAAGTAGTGGAGTCACCAACTCTGGATAAGTTTTTAAGGTTGTTTTTATGTAGTGCCTGGGGACATGGTTTAGGGTGAGCCTTGTAGAATAGGGATATTGGTTGAACTTGGTGATCCTGAGGGTCTTTTCCAACAGGACTGTGTCTTTGATTCTGTGAGCACAAGAGTCAAATTACATCTGACATGGCTTTATAATGTACCCCTAAACAATGGCAGGAGAATTTGCTTGAGGTGTATATATGACAGAAGTTCATGATACTGCAAAATCCCCTGGTTTGTTGTTTTTTTTTTTCCCACAAGTGAAGATGCATATTTTCAGTAGTATGTAGCTAAATGAAAACACATGAGCAAGGATCTATCATTGAATGTAAAGCAGCTAATATTACATTGAAATCAAGTTTTCACTGTGCTTATTCTTCAAGTTGCAAATTACATAAAAAGAGGAGGTATCTGTCACATTAAGTCAAGAGACATTTCCTAAAGTGTGTGCTCCAGGGTTAAATTAACAGTTTATGCTAACAGCAGAGGCAGCTGGAAGAGTGAGTTCCTTCACTGTTTCCTGCTGAAGTTGTAATTAGTGCTAAGACTTATAAGTAGTTGAAATTTACACCAAATTTAAAGCTAATAGTTTCCTCTTCCAAAGATGTAACTGTACCTTGGGGAAAATTGCTTCCCTTTGAGATTAAAAGGGAATTTCTCCTACAGAGAATAGCTGTTTGTATGATAAACTTCTCTGCCTTATATGCCAGCTGTAGGACCCACACTAAGCTAAAGAAAGCAAACCAATTCAGTGAGCTATCTCTGCAGACCACAATTATATGGAAGCCTAATTTTACAAGCCTGACATTTCTCAGCTACCCATAACAGTGTTACCTGTCTCATGTTAAATATTTAGCTGAAAGTAAGCAATTGTTCTCTGTTAAACTCTGTTCTGCACTTAAGAGTGGCATCAAGGGTAAAAGCTGTCTGTTTCTGGAGCCTTGGTCAGATCTGTGAGTGTGAGCTCTTGGGGTAGAGCTGTTTTAGCTTAAATCTGTGTCCCTGCTTAACAAGAGATAGCACTTTAATTGCTACTTATTCTTCTGATATTTCTTTGCTTGGTCTTTCTTTTCACTTTTCTGACATGCTGGAGTCGGAAAGAGGAGAGGACGGGATGGTGTGACAAGTGCTCAGGCACAGCATATCCACTTCAGTTCAAATAACTGGCACATGTTTCTTAGGCTACTGCCTATAAAAAGCATTTCACAATGGCAGTAGTCCCAAGTGACAAAGCAAATGGGTTTGTTGGTTTAATGAAGCCTCTCTTGCATTATTACTTTCCTCACTCCATCCTTCATCAAGCTTACATAAAAAAAAAAAAATCACATAATAAGGGAATCTTGACATGGAAATTGTAGTGAATTTTAAGAAAAAGGGAAGTCTTAGTCCACACCCCAGTGTGCCATGGAAGAGGATCGTGCCAGCTACTTGCTGCATTGAAGTTCCTGTGAGTGTTATTTGTTACGGTAATGATTAGGGACAAACCAAAAGTACAGCATGGCTGTGTAAGTGGAAAGAAGGAGCTGAGGTTCTGTGGTCTGTTGGTACTAGTTGCACATTATTTGATGCATTTGTATAGCTGATATTCACACACTTCAGCAGGCAATTGTTCTGGCCTGTGTGTACAGAATTTCAGACTACTCAGTGCTGAATACTATAAATATTTGGGAAAAAATGTGCTGAATTTCTCAACCTGCAAAAGAGAACCACTACCTTGAAGTACTTACTTTCTCCAGAGAAAAGATGCTCCCTGACAGTGCTCTTTAATAAGAATATTACATTATGACACTTCCTTTTGTTACTACAGAGTTTCAGAGCTCACAAGAGAGGAAAGCTCAGGAAGACAAAAGGACAAAAGCTTTTTTTTAATAATACAAGCATCTGTAAGAAAGCAGTAGGAAAATGTCCAGTAGCAAAACTATCTTTGCAATATAAATTTGCTTATTTATCCTTCTTCTATCAGTTCTCAAAAACCTTTTAAGCTTTTTCATCATTTGCTGTGTGTGTATTGGTTTGTGTTCTCTGGCTAAAATCACATCTGCAGAACCCAGAGTGTCGTCTTTTTGTGGTTGTGTTGTGTTTGATTGGTTGCTTGGTTGTTTTGTTGGGTTTTTTTTGAGGCTCATGTAGCTACATAGACAAATGAATATCAAACAGATGCAACATTATTAGCAAAGGTTTATTATTTGACCTGTGCTGCTGCTGTGTTTTCAGGGAGTGGGAGTCTCCACTCTTACAATATGGATCTAGATTATAGCTCACAGCTATTTGTGTTAAAGGAAGTGATGGTTTATTGTTAACATTTGCGTCTGAATTTAATACAACTATAGAATGTACAGCAATATCACACATATGAATGAGATATTTTAGGACAACAAAGAGGCACAATACATAAATTGTGGATTACAACCCCCCTGTTTTAGAAACTGGGAGTCAGATTGGAGTGCCAGAAGATGCCTTTATAAAATCCTGTTAGTTATTTAACCTCATTTGTTTGCACCAGTGGCTAAAGACTTCTTTTCTTTTTTAGACACCTCAGAACTGCCTCAGCTTATTTTACGTGTTTGAATGTTACTCCTGCTCAGAAAGCAATGAGTGAGTCCTGCTGCCTGCCTTCTCCTGGCATCAGGGTGATGGGCTTCCCTGGGCATAAGGGAAATGCAAAATGGTTGTTTAGAGGGCAAGAGGGGCTTGGAGTGTGGTCTGTATGCTGCTGCAGAAGGACTGCTTAAATTACTCACACAAAGAAAAAATCTTAAGTTCAACAGAGTAAGTTCTATTTTAACTCAAACGAGCAGAAATGCACAGGTCCTGTCCACCCTGTGTTGCAGACGTGGCTTTGCTGCTTGCAAGCCTGGTTAGTCAAATGCAGCTGCTGTACTCTGGGTAGCTGTCATTAAAATGTTGGGCTGCTGGTGGAGCAGAATGTGAGTGCATTTTCTTCCTCCTCTTCCTCCACTGGTTTTCCTCCCCCACACTTGTTCTTTGGTTGCTGAGCAATGCTGCTCCTCCTGTCTTTGTATCAGGGCAGACCTGGGTGTCACATATCTGCTGGTCCTGCTCTGTGTGCCTCCAGCACGGATGAAATGTCATAGCTCCTTACAGAAAGCTTGTCACCTGGCCAAGGAAAAGGGCATTGTTTGTAGCTTGCGTCTCTCCTCCTTTGCTGGCAAATACTTTGTGCTCTCAGGCAGAGAACAACCCTGGCATCTGGCTAGAGGGAGGAGGGTATCCCTGATGCTGACTTTTCCATCAACTCGTCATGCTTTGTTTCCTGCCAGTGTGGGACTTGAATTTAGAAGCTGAGGCTTGATAAGAGATAAATTAATGGTTCAGTCTTCAATGGAGAGTTTTTGTTACTTATTCCTACAAATCTTCCCATAAAATTTGCATCTTTGAGTATTTTAGCCTTTTAGATTCAGACAAATCTGATAAAGAGTTAAACGTTTATGAGAGTCATTGATGCTATGAGCTTTATTTTAACCATACTGCACAATGGTTTGGGTTGGAATAGAGCTTTAAAGATCAGCTAGTCCACCCAGCTCCTGCCATGAGCAGGGGCATCCTCAACTAGATGAAGATCTGTGCTAGTAGTGCTGCTGTTAGTGGCTGTAGCTGTAGTCAGCATTACAGCTGTAAGCTGTACATGCAGCATGGTCAGTGGTGCTCTAATGGGTAGTATCAGAGAGTCACGGAATAGCTGTGGTCAGAAGATGCTTCTGGAGGTCATCTAGCCCAACACCCCCACTGAAGGCAAGCTAAAGCAGAATGTGGTCAGTCCACTGTGTAGCACCGTGCTCTCACTGTGGCAATTTAAGCCTTCTGATTGTTCCAGACAATATTGAACGACAAGTAAGGACTTTAACAAGCAGTATAAAGAGCTGAATTTACTCCTCCTTTGCAAAGAGAGTGGAGAGTAATGTGAATGTATCATGAGGCAAAACTCGAGTGTGAGGGTGCCAGAGCACTGGAGCAGGCTGCCCAGAGAGGTTGTGGAGCATCCTTCTCCGGAGATACTCACAATCTGCCTGGATATTGTGATCGAGGGTGCCTGGTGTGGGTCACCCTACGTTAGCGGGGGCTATTTCTAATCTCCAGAGGTCCCTCCCAGCCCTCAGCACGCTGGGATCCTGGCATCTTTCCAAGCTCGGTGCCTGGGTGCCGTGAGCTCTCTAACGCCTGTGGCAGACCAGAACCGACGTCCCGAGGGGGCCAGGTGCTGCTCGGCGGCAGCGGGAGTGTCTCTCGCAGCGGGAGTCTCTCCGAGTCAGTTCTTCCACCCCTGCCTCTCCGCACTTTCCGCGGGCGGAGGTGCGGGGGGAAGCCGCGTCCCGGCGAGGCGGGGCTCGGTCGAGCCAGGAGCGGGGCTTTTCTTCCGGGCAGGGAGGTGGGGCCAGGGCAGCTGCGGTCCGGCCGTGCCGGGACCGCGGAGCTAGACAGCCATGGGCTCCGTCCCCTCTGCCTTGAGCCGGCCGCGCCGCACCCCGCTGCGGGTGGGCGCCGAGGCGCCCCCGGCCGCAGCTGCCACCGGCCCCCGCCGGGCCCCGCCGCCGCTGGCCGCGGTGCTGAACCGCCTCGGGGATCAGGATCCGCAGGAGGAGGCGGGCGGGTCAGCGGAGCCCCCGGTGTCCCGCCGCAGCCACGGCGCCAGTGAGTGTCCGCGGGTCGGGGGGAGCGGAACTGCCGGGGCTCCCCGGCCCCGGCACTCTGCGGCCGCTGCCGCTGCCGGGCACAGCGTTTGCCCAAGCGGCGGTGGCGGCGCTGCGGGTCGCGCAGCCCTGAAAAGGCAGAAGCCACTCTTGCGCATCCCGCTCCGTTACAGCCTGGAGTGGCGGGGGCTGGTCCAGCAGCAGAGCAGTGCGGGGCGAGGAGGGTCCGGAGCAAATGCGGCAGTTGTATTAAAACTCCAACATTTCTTGCATAGTCGTCCGGGCTTAGTTTAGGATGAGGAGCGAGCTCGGTACATCTCAGAAGTTTCTTCCTGGGCTGCTGGCGAACAAAAAACTTCCAGGTTGCTACCTCTGAGTCAAAACTTACCCAGCCAAGATTCCTGGTTTTACCCTGCCTGCTTGTGTAGAACTTTCCCCCTGGCTGCCCTTCAATTTCCAAACAGCGTGCCATGCTTTTGGGACCACTTAAAATGATGATCGGTGCGTTTTATTCAGTAAGGAGTATTAAAAGCTTAAGTCTGGATACTGCACGGGTTGAAACATCTTTAACATGTTGCAGTGTAAGGTAGGGATGCCATGTCCTATGAAAACAGTCCTACAGTAGGGGAAGTAAATAACCTGCTCTTCACACTGCTTAAGCTCAGCTTTCTCTCATTCCTGTATCTCCAGTTACATCAGCTGGTAGGCAACGGTAACTATTGAATGAGGCTTGCTTCATAGCTCTCATTTGTGGTGTCTGTTCTTTACACCACACATGTAATCATTTGAAATCAATTCAGCAAAGCTTAAGGGCACCAATTAACTAAACGTAAAGTGTGGCTCCTCACTTTTAAATGCAGGATCTCTCATGAGAAGGCTTGACCTTGGTGACCTTCCCATTCTTACCATTCCTCCTTTTCTCCTATGTTAATATCTCCTGCTATGATACTATATGAGTTGGAGCAACTGGGATTATGTCTGATCAAAGTTACTGCCTCTGTGCAAGGTGCTTGACACATGGTCAGCTTTATAATCATGAATTCCTCAAAAATTCCCAGTAACATGGTCACATCCTGTGGTGTTGAGATCCCTTGAAACAGACATCCTATTAGTGGGTGATATCCAGAATTTGCCATTAGGATTTATCTAGGTAAGCTTTCTGACTCTTCACTCTACAGGAGAAGAGAGTATATAGAGTGAAATATGTAATCTTCTGGATCTAAATTTCTTCTTTGTAACTTGTCAAGATGCTAATTGTTTGACATTGGAGTTGAAGGAATTAATATCTAAATTTCTCCTTTATGATTGGTCAAGATGCTATTTACCTGGAATTGGAGGTGAAGGAATTGATTTGGCATTTAAATAGATTTTAGAGCACTCAACACTGGATTTTTTTCCTCCTCTAAGTAGTTCATAGGTTGTAGACTTCAAACACTTTAAAACTCTTGCTCAAGTGCATGACCAGTACTGCAGTTGTTTCAGTTAAGGCTTATCACTGTGATAAGCCTCAAGGCAATGGGCTGCTGCTTCTAAATGAGTATTTAAGTTCATAGGGTGTTTGGTGTTTCTTTGGCACATATTCTAGAGCTAAATGTTTCTCAGGATTGTTATTCTCAGCAAGTATATCACCCTTGCTTGTATTGCAGCCATTTGAAGTATTTTTAAAGGTATTCTTGTTGCTTGTGGCAGGAACATGCACAAATATTAGCCAAGTAAGGTTAAATGTAACAGGAAAGAGATTTCCTTACTCATTTTGTAACCCGTTGCACTGGCTGTGAAATTAAACAACTTATCATAATGTGTTTAGAGATTGATTCAGTTTCACTGAAGGGAGACTATAGTCAGGAGCTCTTTGCTTGACTGGATTTTTCTTGCATCCAACTTGGAGGCTCGGTTTTAGCCTGGGCTTGAATCATTGGTGGGGCAGAAATGCAGTGTTCTTATTTGAGTCTGTTCCTCAAGGAACTTAACTGGCAGTTTCCTAAGCTCTGGGGAATGTGGGCACCATGATGGTGGGAAATGAAATCCAATGTTCTGCTCATTTCTCATTGCATTTGTCAAAGAAATAGCCTGAAACAATTCATCCTGAACTGCCAGAAGTACCAACCATGTGGCCTTTCTACTTAAAAATGTTTTCAGCCACTTAAGAGCAAAATATGTTTTAGTTATGCTTTGCAAAGTGAATTCCAATGGTTTTATTTATCTTAAGGCTTAGTCTTTAAGTCACAGTGGCATAATGCATATTGTATGATTGTATGTGATTGCAGTATCATGCTCTGATTGCAGGGAGATTGTTTAGAGTGTGGTATGTGACTAAGACAAAAGGCACAAATTAATGAAACCTTATTTAATCTTTAAAGATTTTCTGACCATAAAACCTCAGAGGGCAGAGGAAGAAGGTTCATTCTGATTGAGCACACCAGTTTGTCTAAATCCCATGAGTTGCCAGCCACTTCTGATCACACAGGATTATTGTAGGGAAACAGTCCAGCCCTTGTTTAGTTATTAGTGCTCAAGCCTTAGCAATTAACTTCTTCATTCTTCCTCTTTTCAAGCACAGGACTTTTATTTTCTAACTGAAAAACCAATTCTTCTATCCATCATCAACATCTGCTTGGCTTTCAGTTTTGCCCTGCTGATTTCACTGCTCTTTCTGTTGACTTGAATTCCAGGCATGGGTTTCTCTGATATCTTTCAGAGCCCTTTCCTGGCTCTCAGAGTGCTCTTTTCCACAGCTTGCATGCAAGCAACATCCCATGTTCTCTCCTAGCAACGTAACCATCCTTTATAGAGCCCTCAGATGTTAAATTGGTCTTTCATGTCCAGTAACAAATGCCACACCTCCCATCTCTTCCATAAACTGATGAGAACCCAACACATTATCCACAATGAGCACAAAGAGTGAGAGGAGTCAGTGAGCTGCTTTGTTTCTCTGCCCAGGTGCCAAACAGTCCCAGTCCTTACAGTTGGGGAGCACAGTTGTTAGTGAAGCTCTGATTAGACATCTCTTGTTTAATGCAGTATAGGAGTGCAGCAAGGACAGAGCTTCGGGCTGGATTACTGCCAAAGGCTGTGCAGAAGTGTTAGCATTCTTGGGAAAGTGTTACCTGGGGTTAGTCCTTGGTTGCAATGTGACATATTCTCCCCCTCTACCCAGCTCTAGTGAGACCCCACCTGGAGTACTGCATCCAGTTCTGGAGCCCCTATTACAAGAGGGATGTGGAGATGCTAGAGTGTGTCTAGAGAAGGGCCGTGAGGGTGATCAGAGGGCTGGAGCAGCTCTCCTAAGAGGATGGACTGAAAGAGTTGGGGCTGTTCAGTCTGGAGAAGAGGAGGCTCCCAGGTGACCTTCTTGTGGCCTTCCAGGATCTGAAGGGGGCCTACAAGAAAGCTGGGGAGGGACTTCTTAGCATATCAGGGAGTGACAGGACTAGGGGGAATGGAGCAAAGCTGGAGGTGGGTAGATTCAGCCTGGATGTGAGGAGGAAGTTATTCATCATGAGAGTGGTGAGAGCCTGGAATGGGTTGCCCAGGGAGGTGGTTGAGGCCCCATCCCTGGAAATGTTTAAGGCTAGGGTGGATTAGGCTCTGGCCAGCCTGATCTAAGGTAGGGTGTCCCTGGGCATGGCAGGGGGCTTGGGACTGTCTGCTCCTCGTTGTCCCTTCCAACCCTGACTGATTCTGTGATTCTGTATTTGCTCTGCATGTGCTTTTGATTGTGTTTAGATATATCCATAAAATATTTAATGTGATGATTTTGCATCTAATCATTTAACGGTGAGGGTGGTGAAACACTGACACAGGTTGCCCAGAGAGGTAGCAGGTGACCCAACCTTGGAAATATTCCGGGTCAGGTTGAATGTGGCTCTGAGCCACCTGATCTAGGTGCTGATGTCCCCTGGTCACTGCAGGGGGCTGCACTGGAGGACTGCTAAAGGGCATTTTCCAGCCCAAGCCATTCTGTGATTTTTACACATGATTAAGATGGAGTTGTGCATGCACACATTGGAACAATGAGTAGCACTTCAAAGTCCTAAAGGGCACATACAGGAAGGCAGGAGATAGTTTTAATGTCATGTTTCCATCCATTGGACTCTGTGACACTATTTGTTAGCCTCATCATTATCTCTACCAGCTCAGTGAGTGATTTACATCCAATACCATCGAGAAAGCAGGAAATGAGTTGGGGGTGCCTGGGCATTTTGCCTTTGGGAGGATTTGAGATGCAAGCATGAGCATAAACCTCATTTCCTAACATCAGCAAAAATACTTAGAGGTTTTAATGTGACTTTTAGGGGACAGCATTCTCTGAGTTGAGGATTTTGAAAGCCTTCTGTTACTACACTACATTTTGCCCCACGCTTGGTATTCTTTGCATGCTATGTTCTTTCCATGGGGTTTTATTGATTGTTTTCTATTTCTGTCTGCTTCTGTCCTCATTCATGACAATTTTCTAAGCCATCCAGGACTGTATCTCATAATGAATGCAAATCTACAGAAAAGTGTCTGACTTCTGGCACTATGTGCATGCAAAAATAGTTAAAAAAATATGTCTATATTAATTACTTATGGTGCCTCAGGGCTCTAGTGCTGACTGTTTATGGAAAAAGGAATAATTTAGAAGGCTAAATCTGTATGAACAAGTGAGAGATATGTCTTTAAATTGGGCTCTTGGGGACTGTTCCAGGGTAAGAGCATGCAGCGCTGATAAAACTTGCTAATTACTGGCTAGCAATGTGGTTACTGCCATGAAATATGAAAGATCAGAGTCCAGTCCATCTTGACTAGCTGAAAATGAGTACACCCAGGGAAACACTGATTTGATCTGAAGTTTTTGTTTTGCTGGGTATGTGGCTGAGGCATTGCTGTGGAAAACTAACTGTCTGACACGATTTCAAGGTGGTGATATCTGGCTCTCAGAGTAGCAGGGGCATACTGCCAAAATGCTAATAAGGGGTTTTCAGAGAACATACCATTTAGTCAGTGGCTGGCATGCCCACAGCCAAAGCACAGACCTCTGATATTTCAGCTAATGGAATAATTAACACAGCAATGCAAGGCTTTATTGCCCTTTTGAGCATCTAAGGTGCACACTGCCAGTAGTTTGTCAGATTAATAATTTATGTGTAACGACACATTTGACAGAGAAGATAGAAGAGATAACAGTGCTGAGCAGGAATTTTGCACTTCATCTTGGTGGTAGAGAAGTTTGCATTTTATCTTGATGGTTAGAATCATAGCCTGAGAAAAGCACCTTGCCTAAAAGACAGAATTTACATATGTTATTTCTGTGTTTAAATATTTGACTCTACTTCCTAATGTCTCATTTAGCAGTCCCATCTTTACAAACACAAATCAGGCCTCAATCTCCTCCAAGCTAAACAGATCCATCTTATCGTTAGTTCACTCTACTCAGTGCTTGTCAGACCATACTTGGAGTACTGTGTGCAATTTTGGTCCCTGATGTACCAAAAAAGGCTGCAGAGTGTCCAGAGAAGTGCCATGGGAATGATCAGAGAACTGGAAGCCCTGCCATATGAGCAGAGGTTGAGAGAACTGGGTTTGTTCAGTCTTGGGGAGGCTTAGGGGAGACCTTTTTACCAAGTACCAGTACATAAAGGGTGTCCACCAGGAAGATGGACACTTCCTTTTCACAAGGACTCCTGTGGAAAAACCAAGGAGTAATGGGTGTAAGTTACTCCTGGGGACATTCCGGTTGGACTCCAGAAGAAAATTTGTCACCACGAGAACAGTTAGACATTGGAATCATCTCCCATGGGAAGCAGTGGATTTCCTTACACTGAGTACTTTTAGACTCAGCTTGACAGGGTGCTAGGCCATGTCCTTTAAACTACGCTATTGCCTGGAAAGGCTGAACCAGACTATCCTTGAGAGATCCTTTCTTTCCTGAGTGGGTGGTCAGGCACTGGAACAGGCTGCCCAGGGAGGTGGTGGAGTTGCCATCCCTAGAGGTGTTTAAAAAAAGAGTGGATGTGGTGCTTGAGGCTATGGTCTGGTGATTAAGACTGCTGGGATGAAGATTGGACTGGATGATCCTGGTGGTCCTTTCCAATCATAGTGATTCATAGTGATTAGATGTTGTGCTGAGGGATTTGGTTTAGTCAAGGACTTGTCAGTGTGAAACTAATGATTGGACTTGATGATCTAGAAAGTCTTTTCCAGTCTAAGACATTCTGTGATTCTGCCCTTTCCAGCCTGGCTTTCTGTGATTCTGTGTGATTTTGTTTCTCTGAGTCATGTTCAACAATAAAATGCACCCAATCTTTATTGTCAGTGACTGAAAGAAAGCAGTCACTTCAGAAGGACACCCAAGCAGCAAGTGATGCTCAATTCCATTGCTCCAGTCATTGCCCCCAGGACTGACAGCAGCTGGAATACATACAGATGTTGCCAGGGAAGGATGGATAGTGCTGCTGGATGGATACAGCACACTGTGCTGCCAGTGTGTTACAGAAGTGTCACAGGAAATAGAAAGTGAAGGATTTTTTTGTTTGGTTTGGGTTAGGTTTTTTTGCCAGATCCCTCATTTTGCTTTCTACAACTACCTGAAGGGAGGCTGTAGCCAGGTGGGGTTGGTCTCTTCTGCCAGGCAACCAGCAACAGAACAAGGGGACACAGTCTCAAGTTGTGCCAGGGGATTTATAGGCTGGATATTAGGAGGAAGTTCGTGACAGAGGAAGTGATTTGCCTTTGGAATGGGCTACCCAGTGAGGTGGTGGAGTTGCCGTCCCTGGAGACGTTCAGGAGGGGACTGGATGAGGCACTTAGTGCCATGGTCTGGTTGATTGGCCAGGGCTGGGTGCTAGGTTGGACTGGATGAGCTTGGAGATCTCTTCCAACCTGGTCGATTCCATGATTCTGTGGAGAAAAGCTCTCAGAAGAGGATTTCTCCATGCCACTTTGAGAACTCAGTACCTGCCGGTAGGAGCAATGCCCAATTCCAAGGGCCCAGGGCTTCCCCCGTGCCCCGCGGCTCCCCCTCGTGCTCACGCTCGAGCTGTGGCCTTTACCGCCATCTAGCGGCCACTGTGCTCGGCTCAGGGTCGGAGCCAATTCGTCTCGACACGTGTGGTGCCCACACGAGTGATGGATCACAGGGAGAGGAATGGGGCGGAGAGAAATTCCCGATTTTGGACCAAGGTGACTTTAGAAGTCCTCCAGGAAGCGCCGAGGTGAGCTTCTGCTTGTTCTGCATTGTGGGAAAGGGCTCGGCAGTAGGACAAGGGAGGTTATTCTGCCCCTGTATGCAGCACTGGTCAGGCCACACCTGGAGTACTGTGTCCAGTTCTGGGCCACTGAGTTCAAGAGAGATGTTGAGTTACTGGAACGTGTCCAGAGAAGGGTGACAAAGCTGGAGAGGCCTGGAAGACAAGGTGTAGGAGAGGCTGAGGGAGCTGGGGGTGTACAGCCGGGAGAAGAGGAGGCTCAGGACAGACGGACAGACCTCATTGCTGTCTACAACTCCCTGAAGGGAGGCTGTAGCCAGCTGGGGTTGGTCTCTTCTGCCAAACAACCAGCAATAGAAGAAGGGAACACAGCCTCGAGTTGTGCTGGGGGAGGCCTAGGCTGGATATTAGGAGAAAGTTGTTGGCAGAGAGAGTGATTGGCATTGGAATGGGCTGCCCAGGGAGGTGGTGGAGTCACCATCCCTGGAGGTGTTGAAGCAAAGCCTGTCTGGGGCACTTAGTGCCATGGTCTGGTTGATTGGATAGGGCTGGGTGATAGTTTGGACTGTGTGATCTTGAAGGTCTCTTCCAACCTGTTTGATTCTATGGTGTTACCCACCTGTGTTACCAGGCAGCTTACCAGGGTGCTTCAGGATTTTTTACCCTAAATACTATTATTTGGGGTTAAAAGCAGATGCAGTGTACCAGCTGGGTAGGTGCCTGAGCACTTGTCTTCCTGCCACCTCCTGTGGCTTTTCCTTTCCTGCTCTAGCGTGGAGGAGAGGCAATAGTTTGTTATAGCCACATCGGAAATAGTGGGCACCTAATGTTCCTGATCAGCTGGGTCAAGTCTTAACTTGAGCTAAAAGTCATAAATAGCTCAGATATTTTTTACTAGAATTTTTTACTAGAGGTACTGTGTGGTTACAGATGCATACTTCAGAAAGAAGTTTTGTATGTACAGGGAGGTTAGCAGCAAAGCAGAGAGAAAGCAGAATGCCTGTTAGTAAACGTTTTTTATTGGAGGCCCCCTGTTTTATGGGATTTTGTGTTGAATTGACTGTGCAAAGGTCTGGGGAGCCATTAGCGGGGTCTCCTAAGGTTACTTTTCCTTCTTGTAGTGCCTGATGGATGGCGAATGTGTGGCAGGGCATTATAGGCTCTGGTTATTTTCTCCTCTTGTATGGAGTCTTTTAAGGTCATTGCAAAATCTTGGCAGCACCCTTTAACCGAGTCTCATTTTCCCCCTTCCAGTCTTGCATGCTTTTCTATTGCTGTATTGTTTTCTGTAAGTGATTTTAATACTAATCTGACTGCCTTTCTTGGCAGACTTCAGTTGATAACACAGTTTTATGAGGACTTAAATACCAAATTCTGTACTGTATGTTACTAATCCAAAACATCAGGAAAGGTATTAGGCAGGCTGAAAAATAAACCTCTGGGCATTTATGTCAAGCAGATAGGTATACAGAAACCTGATGTTTATGTTAGCTGTGAAACAACACGTGAAAAGTTGACCATGAATGAGCCTGTCATTCATTCTGTCTTACACTGGCACACAGAAATAAACATTGCAGGACACCCTTGCAGTGTGAGACTGACACATTAGCAGGTTGTTTTGATTTTTGAAGCACTGAGTGTAGGAGGGGAGGCCACAACTCAGTCATGACCTGGTAAACAAAATAATGTTTCAGGGAACAAAAAGTGCCAGAGGTTTTTTCTTTAGTCAGCCACTTTCCTCTTTGTTGCTTGACAACAGGATTTCTGAGTCACTGATCTTGCTTCCCTATCAAATAGCAGATTATTCAAGACTTCACAGGTAAATTAATTCTTTGCCCTTGCACACCTGGGTAAGGCTGCATGCTGAACAAGACTTTGCACATTGGATTTCTCCTTTGTGCTGCTATGGGCGTCTTTTGTATCACAAGGCTCATTCTAGCACTCTGGAGGGAGGTGAGGGGTGCAGGCTCTCTTGACCTGCTAAGCAGGTCCACCTGTTGTGCTAATTTGGCAGAGGTGAGAGAAGTCTGAGACCATGTATCCAACCTGGCTCTATAGCGTTTAGCATACTGGTTTAAGTCACCAGTGGTAATTATGTGAAAGGCAGCCTTTAGCGTTGCTTTGCAAGCTGAAAGAAATGAGGTCAACTTTGGCCACTGTATACCTGCTACTCGTCTGTGTAGGAATAAATAAGTATTGAACTGAACGAAAGTGCATCTGCTCTTCTCCTTAGAAATGTTGTTTTTTCTCCTCCCTGTTGAGCTGTGCTATATTCTGCTCTGTCACTGATAACAATGCTGGGTGTTGAAATGCTTCTTGCCTTTGAAGTCAAGTCTAATAACACACATTTTCAAAATAGTTGGAACTCTTTTGTGGAAGAAGATAGGAAAATAATAGGACAATCATTAATTCCTTTCCCCCCCACTAATTTGGCATAATGTGCCTTATTATGGCCTTTAATAACTGTATCCACAGCAACAAATAGTTATGGATACCTTGTGGTAGGATCTCTCATCTCAGTAATCATATTGTGCTTCCAGATGCCTTACAGGTCACAGAGCATATTAACATTCAATGGCAATGCATTGGGATGCTGCAGAACGTTTCCTCCTCCCTTTTAAAGAGATAATCCAGGCTGTAGGGAGCCTCTGAGCAGTAACTGACTTTACAAAAGTCTAAAAGTATCCAAACATGGTGGCTACTGAGCAGGCCGTTGTGTAAAGGTTCATGTAGCTGTCTGCCTGATTTAGTTGGAGTCAGCAGGTGAAATTAAATTCCATAAATACCAGGAGAAAGATGGGAAAGCGACTTAAGGAGAGAGGGTGTATTGGAGCTTTGGTAGTAGGGAACTCTATGTTGTGGGGTGGAGTTTTCTTTAAACCAAACCCCTTTTAAATTCAAAAAGGTTTACAGGAGTTAAATTTGTCTGCTGCTGTTTGGCATTCCAAACGCTGGCACAGGAGCTAAATAGCATGGAGTGGCAGGTGCTGCTGGAGGGGTTGTGCTGATGCAAGAAGTCTCAGGTGAGTGTAAAAGCTGTGGTGGCTACAGAGGAAGTTAAAAGCTCTGTCTCCCTTCTCCAGCATCTTGTAGGGAAGACTGAAAACAGCAGCAGCAGTGACACATACTGGATGTTGTGGAGAGCAGCATATGGAATTGATCTGTATTTGAAAGGTTAACAAACGCCTTCTGCCTTCTCTGGAATGAGGAAGGTAAATGTGTGCAGTTAAATTCCACATTTGCTGTGCACATAAACACATTGTGCCCAGCCACAAGATGTCCTGAGATCAGCATGAGAACAAGTGAAACAGGTTGCTTCTGAGGGGTGTCTTTTGCTTCCCAAAGAAGTTAAAGACATGTTATATATGTCTAAAGTCAAAAGAGATCTTGGTACTGCGGGGAGATTCTGTAATGCATCTAAGAGGGTGAAACATAGGAGTGGTTAAACTAATTGACTGAGTCCTCTGCTAAAGTTTCATATGTTAAATCTTGTGGGGAAGTGTAAAGTGAAATAGATACTGATTCCACACAAGGGTGTAATGCATCTAAGTACTGCATTCAGTTTTGGGCTCCCCGGTTTAGGAGGGACAGGGATCTGTTCGCAAGTCCAACGGAGGGCTACAAGGATGGTTAGGGGACTGGAGCACTGCCTTATGAGGAGAGGCTGAGGGACCTGGGGCTGCTTAGTCTGGAGGAGAGAAGACTGAGAGGGGATTTAATAAATGTTATGACTGTCTGAGAGCTGGGGGTCGGGGGAGGGGGACAGGCTCTGCTCACTTGCTCCCTGTGATAGGACAAGGAGCAATGGATGTAAGCTGCAGCACAGGAGGTTCCACCTCAACACAAGGGGGAACTTCTTTTCTGTAAGAGTCACAGAACAGGCTGCTCAGAGAGGCTGTGGGGTCTCCTTCTCTGGAGAGTTTCAAGGCCTGTTGGGATGCATTCCTCTGTGACCTGAGCTAGATTGTATGATCCTGCTCTGCAGGGGGGTTGGACTAGATGATCTCTTTGGGTCCTTTCTAACCCCTAACATCCTGTGAACTGATCTATTTCCATGAGAAGCTGAGGCATTACAAACCTGCAGGGGTTTGGCTCTGCAACGAGCTTCTTAGTGTGTGTGTAAGAGAACGATGGTGTGTTCTTGTGCTGGTGCTGCTGGTGGGAGAGATAGAGCAAGCACTAGCTGAATAGCATTACAGAAATGTGGGGGTTTTGTTTGTTGTTGTTTTCTTCTTTCTGTTTTTCTTGGAGCTCTGCATCTCTAAGTGAGTTTGCTCATGTTAGAAAATAAGTAAAAGCACAGCCTTGCTCCTCTGTACCATAGAAGCTACTCCTTCATTGCAAGATGACTGAGTATGATGAGCAAAAGGGAAAATGGAACTTTCTGGGTGTAATTTGTGGAAATTAGCTGCAGCTGCCTTACCAGATATAATTTGGGAAGTAAGTTGAGAATTACTATGATTCACTCAGGTCAGTACCCTGTTTTGGTGAGTGGCTGGTAGCTGATGTTTCTGTGAGGGGGACAAAACTCCTCTGAGGACAGTTATCAAGTGATTGTACAGATGTGAAGCTGACCTACTCTGGGCTAAATCCCTGTACTGCAACTGGCAGCCTTCATCGTAAACCCTTGAGCTGTTGGCAAACTACCTTAGCAGAAAGTGGGAAGCCTAAAAGGTAATTAGTTTAATTTAAATTCAGTGAATTTTATTTAAAGTAGATGAGTGTAAATCAGGTGAATTTCATTTAAATTAGGTGATTCTCCCCTTCTACTCCACTCTGGTGAGACCTCACCTTGAGTACTGCATCGAGTTCTGGAGCCCCTTTTAGAAGAAGGATATGGACATGCTGGATTGTGCCCAGAGAAGGGCCATGAGAATGATCAGAGGGCTGAAGCTCTTCTGCTGTGAGCACAGGCTGAGAGAGTTGGGGCTGTTCAGTCTGGAGAGGAGAAAACTCTGAGGAGACCTTATTGTGGCCTTCTAGTATCTGAAGGGGGCCTACAAGAAAGCTGGGGAGGGACTTTCTGGAATGTCAGGTAGTGACAGTACTAGGGGCAATGGAGCAAAACTGGAAGTGGGTAGCTTCAGATTGGATGTAATGAAGAAGTTCTTCAGCATGAGGGTGGGAAAACACTGGAATGAGTTGCCCAGGCAGGTGGTGGAAGTCTCACCCCTGGATGTTTATAAAACCAGGCTGGATGTGGCTCTGGGCAACCTGATCTAGTGTGAGGTATCCCTGCCCATGGCACGAAGGTTGGAACTGGGTGATCTTTGAGATCACTTCCAACCCTGACAGTTCTGTGATTCTGTGAATTCCTTTGCTCTGTTGTTAAATGGATTAATGCTTAGAATCATATTAAAGCAAGCTCCTAGTTGCCTGTTAGACTTTCTGCTTTCCTGGAATGTTTTAATTGCTAAGAGGGTCACTCCATGTGGAACTCAGCAGCTTAATCACAGGTAGACCTGAGAATGTCAGCTTGTTACACAATTACTGTGTGCAAATAGTTCACAGCAAACAAGTATTCTAGAAATGTAGCCTGAAAATGTGTGTTGTTTTTCCTTTCCTCTACTAGATCCTGCAGCACATCTTCTCAATAGCTTAAATGTTTCTGTGATATCACTCTGGAACTTTCCATTTCAGAAAAGTCTACACAGAAATAGCAGTTATGGTCCTTTTTTATAGGTATTTGATTAAGTACTGCAGTGGAATCACATACAGCTTTATGTATACACTCAGCTTAATGTATGCAGCACATACATATATCTTGATCCTGTTGGTGTGTTACTTATCAGCCACATAACCTTGGGTGGACAGAGGAAATGCTGCCTTTTAAAACATTCTCTGCTGCTGTTGCACTCCCAAGGCAACAGCTCATCCTGCAAAGATCAACTATCCAGAATTAACAGCTGGAGGCCTTTGCATTTTGAATGTACCTGGTGTTATTATCTGTTATTCTAGGAAATGACAATTCTTACAGTGAAAGCTTAATTTTCAACCATGAGCATCCTCTGGTGAACCAACTCACCAGGCTCATTGTTTGACGTGAACAGAACATTTTGTGTGAGACTTGACAAAAGTCTGTGTTCACCTTGCTGAGTGCTTCAGAAATGTCAAATGGAGCAACATGACCTTTTTGAAGCAGCAGCTTCTACCCCTCTGCAGCTCACAGTAAGTGAGCACATCAGTGTGCTCTGGGCACAACTGCTTATACTGCATAGGGTTTTGGCCTCCGCTTATTCTCAGATCTGAAAACCACTGAGAATCCAAATACTTCAGTGCAGCTGAAGCAGGGACAAGAATGCTACTGCAGTCCTTGGCACTGATACTCCCAGTTCTGCAGAATTGTCTTTTAAAAATACTTTTTATGCTATAGTTGGTGGTAACTATGGATCCATCCATAGTGTGGGTGATGCTACAGTTGCAAATGTGGGAAATAAAGTCCTGATGTATGCCGTATGCTGTTGTCAATGGAGCACCTCTCTAGGCTCTCTGCTAAGTGTCACCAGCCTGCACAGGACCTATGTTACCACTTTTGTGCTGTCACTGTTACTTCTGTCACTTTAACATGATCACAGAGGGGTCTTTTCTTACCTTCAAGGATCTTGCAGCCTTATTCTTCATTGCACTAATTCTATACCCTGTAGTAATTCAGCCTTCAGGTTTTTTTTTCCCAGAGAAGCACCTTGGACCACTTCAAGTTCTATCAGAACATGAGCAAATGCTTCTTTGCTGTGAAGGGATGACAGCACTGAAGCAGACAGTCCAGAGAGATTGTGGAGTGTCCTCTGGAGAGATTCAAAACCTACCTGGACAGGATCCTGTGCAACCTGCTGTAGGTGAACCTGTTTTAGCAGGGAAGATTGGATGAGACAATCTATAGAAGGCCCTTCCAGCCGTTCCCATTCTCTGTGTTTCTGTAATTCCCACTCTGTAGACTCAAATGCTGCTTCTTACAGGGACTGGTAGTACAAACATTAATGCAAGAGAGAAACTCTGCACTGAAGTAAACATTCTCAGACATTATTTCATCTCATTCAGTGGGGCAGAAGTGCTAGAAAAACGCAGAGTGTGTGATGGTAGCTGGGGTTGGTTCTCGTGTTTGATTTGGCTTTGGCTGGACAGACAAACTTGTCCTGTGTTGGAGAGTTTTCTGTCACTTTGGTGGGTGATGTGTGCCAGAATTGTCAGGATCTGGGTCTCATTGCCTTAAGCTGTGATGTAGTTATTTATTTATTTTGGGTAACAAAGGAAGCAGGCTTATGCATTGTGAGCATCTCTTTGTCACTGAATTAAATGACACATCCATGAATTTGGTTTCTTTCAGTTGGTGTCGCTTGTACTCACATAAAATTAAGTGCTCTTAATATATTCTTCCCTCCCCCTTCTGCTTACTTTTGTTGCACGATGCAGGAACAAATAAACCAAACTTTAATAACATTTGCACTTCTGAATTTCAAAAAGGGAGCCTACAGCTAATCACAAGAAATAATGTTTTTAACAGTTCCCATAAATAGGTGCTAGATGGTAATGCAGCAGAAAAAAGGGAATAATGGTACAGTGCTGATCACTCTATAAATGTTTTGACTACAGTAGCTAAGTTTGGTGGTGTTTCTCGTTTTCTCTTTTCCTTCGACTTTTGCCTTGTTATAATTTGTTTTTAGAGGTGCTGGGAAGGAAAAAGGGAATGTGAAAGGGTAAACAGGAGAGACTGTGAGTGTGGAATGTGAAAATTTACAGGTTTAAAACAGTTGCTTTGTATCAAACTGTTTAGAATCTTGTTTTATATATATATATATATTTTTTAAACATCCCCCAGAAGTTCTCCAAATATAAAGATTTCCTAGGATAAAAGGTACAATGAGTAAGTGTTTTCTTCCAGGGCTGCGTAAAAGACTAACCTATGACTAACTTTTCCACAAGTGAAATCTGAGTAAATCTGGACTCTCAAAAATTGGGTAGCAACACGGTGGAGCTGCGAGATGACAGGCCCACCCTACGCTTTTAACACCTCGCCCACCCGCAGCCCGCAGGCAGGCAGAGCCAGGGATGGCCAAAAACTCAAGATGGTCCATATAGTGAGACAACTGGGGCACAGATGGAATGAGGTTTTCTTTCCCACGGGCGTTACCTGTTTTGAACAACATACACAGTTCCCTCCTCCTCTTCCTCCTCCTCCTCCTCCTCCTCCTCCTCCTCCCTAACACTGTCAGCGCTGTCTGCTAGCTGGTCGCTTGGCCGTGTCGAGACAGCTGCAGCTGTGCTTTTTGGGGGAGTCAGGAGGTTGCATTTTCAGGATGGAAGATGCTGTTGTTGTTTGGTGAAGCACTCTGACATCTCAAGTGTAAAAGCTATCAAAGTTACTCCGTCGGCTTGATCAGCGGCTTGCCTCGAGCCTGGGCTGAGAAGCCTTCAAGCTGGGCTGCAGTCTGCTGTTTTCCCTTGGCGCTATTCACGCAGCAACGCTAACACATACTGGGCAGTGTTACCGAGTGTGGAGCCAGCAGGCCTGAAGGAAGTGTTTACACACCTCTTGCCAGCACTTGTGAGGCCATGTTTGTAGCAATGTGTCCAGCTCCTCGGTACCAGAAAAACTTGACCAGCTGGAGTGAGTCCAGCCACAGAATCAGAGAATGTTAGGTGCTGGAAGGAGCCTCAAAAGCTCATCCAGTCCAACCGCCCAGCCAGAGCAGGATTACCTATACCAGATCATACAGAAATGCATCCAGCAGGGCTTGAATATCTCCAGAGAGGGAGATCCACAACCTCTCTGGGCAGCCTGTTCCAGGGTTCCTCATAGTTAAAAAAATTTCCTGTCCTTCTTGAACTGAGAAGCCCAGAATTGGACACAGTATTTCAGATGTGGCTTTACCAGGGCAGAGAAGAAGGGGAGGAGAAACTTGATCTACTAACCACAGCCCTTCTAATACACCCCAGAATGGCACTGGCCTTCTTGGCCATCAAAGCACATTGCTGGTTAACGGTCAACCTTCCATCCACCAGGACCCCCAGCTCCTTTTCCCCCTCAGCAGGTCAGTCCTCAACCTGTACTCATCCCTGGGGTTGTTCTTTCCCAGGTGCAAGACTCTACACTTACCCTTGTTGAAGTTCATTAAGTTTCTCCCAGCCTAACTCTCCAGCCTGTCTAGGTCTCACTGAATGGCAGCACAAACTTCCACTGTGGCAGGTGCTCCACCCTGTTTTGTGTCAACAGCAAACCTGCTGGCAATGCACTCTGTGCCTTCATCCAAGTTGTTGATGAATATATTGAATAATACTGACCCCTGAGGGACCCCACTAGCTACAGGTATCTAAGGAGATTCCATCCCATTCACCACAACTCTCTGACTTCTTCCCTTCAACTGCGATCAGAGCAGAGGAACGGGAGATGTGTAAGAAGAGGCTCTGAGAGCTGGATTTGTCCAGTCCAAAGAGCATAAAGATCAAGGAAGCCTAACAGATGATTTCAACTGCATAACAAGAGGTCATGGAGAAGACTGAACCAGCTCCCCTTGGATCTGCACAGAGATAGGATGAGAGACAATGGACAGAAGCTGCAACATGTGAAATCCTGACTGTTGTAAGAAACGTCTCACTGAAGGGAGGACGAACACTGGAACCAGGCCCTACAGAAGCTGTGCTATCTCCATCCCTGCAGGTATTCAAAGCTCATATGGGCAAGTCTCTGACCAGCTTCATCTAAATATGATAGCTGGATCTAACATCAAAGTTGGTCCAGTTTTGAGGAAGGTGAAAGGGAGTATTGACATGCGTAATGAAAGGGCTTCCAGAAATCCATTCCAACCTCAGTTCATTCATTATTCTTTTCCATGTGTGTGTCATTGCCTGCTGTCACTGTTGAAAATTAAAAGCCTGCAGTCTTTCCACCTTGAGTTGTCTCTGGAATCCAGGAGAAAAAAAAGCTCAAGTCTGGCATATCTACTATTGGCCATGGTTAATGCTGTGGCAAATCCAGTTGTGTCCTAAGGAGCTGTGGTTGTTAATGGGGCTGTTGTGGAAGCAGTGACAGCAACAGCTTTGTTGCTTCAGTCTCTTATTTACTGCTCTATACAAATCCCAGTGCTCTGTTCTAGTATTCTGGACCAATGGTGAACCTACAGTGATAGGAAGCTGTGGTTGTGTTTGTTTGTTGCTGTGGGTTTTTCTCTGTGCAAAAGCCACTGTGAGGAAATTCCAGGTCATAGCACTCAGAGTAGCTCTGTTGTCCTGAGGAATGAATATTTTTATATACTGCCTCATTTTGCAGATCAAGCAGTGGAATTTTGGTGGTCTGTGGGCATGGTTGCAACGGACAAGAGCAAGCACTGAGGGTGAGCCCTATAACCTTTATTTTTTCCCACCCTTTTATCTCTTCCATTTCCAAAATTCTTAATTTCTGGGCTGAAGTAATGTGATAACTTGCATACGAAACTTGATTATTTTACTCCAGTTTTGTGGAGGAGGGATTAACACTCAGAATAGTCTTTGCTTGTGGTAGAGGGAATTGGACGAAGATGCTTCAGCATCCAATCAGCATTTCTAGGTACAGCAATCACCTTTGCAAGCACTACTGCAGAGTGTGGCGAAGTTACTCCTGTGTAGAATACTTTTGCTCACGCTGAATATATAAACAAGGAATATAAACCTGTTCTTAAAACTTTGGTTGGGGGAGTGGGGTTTACAGTGTAAGGTCTGATTTATAGTAACCAACTAGATCAGTCTCCTTGGGGACCATTTGCATTAATGAACCATCTCCTACCCCTTCCTCTGCGAAGCGTCACGGACAGCATCGTGCTCATTCTGTCGTGCAGCGATAACGCCGTGCAGGTGTCTTTGTAACAGGAGCGTGTTGGACACGTTTGTGGCTGTTACTGCTTCCTCTCCAGTGACTGCCTCCTGTCTCAGGCAAGCTGGTCCTGTCGGTCATTATAAATGTGACAAGAGATGGAAATAAGCAAGAGGGCTCGGGTCTCCTTGGCACTATGGCAATGAGCACGGGCTGTGCGATGAGGTGATTCATTCAGAGAGCAGAGAAGGCGAGCATGGAGTTGTGAATGCTTTACTTATGTGGTGTCACAGCAGCCAATCACAGGTGGCAGATTGCTGCTATTTGCATTGCCTTCAGCATCTCATTTTCTTAACAAAAAAGCCCCAATCTTCATTCTTTACCCATTTTCACAAGGTCTTGGGCATCTGGTTATCACGTCAATCAGCATCTCAAACTCACCTTACTGTCCATCTCAACAGAAAAATATAGATTCTGGCTATGCTTAAAGAGGATTTTTCTGATGAACTTGCCTGTCTGCAGTGGTGCTGTGACCTCAAATGCTGCTGCCCTTTCTGAGCAGGTGAAGCAGAAGTGAAGATTGTCTTACACCCATTCAGACACTGGGGAAACCAATTCTGATTTTGGTGCAGTTACTTTGGCTTTACACTGTACTTTCACAAAGGGAATCTGTCCTCGTCACACAGTAGTACAGTCACAAAGGGACATTATTGGTTAGGTTGGGAAAAACTTCTTTGTCTAAGCACACCACACTGAAGCTTCAACTCTGTAGGCCTCCTGTGCTTTGGTTTTGTTGGCAGTAAGTGATGTTTTGTTAGCAAAGGGGTCTTGGCAGGGGAAAAAGGGCTAAACCTTGCATGTCTTCTCCATATGTTGCTTTGCGTGAGTAGAGGCTGTGCCTCCTGGTAGTACCAAGTTCAGCTTTTATGCTGTATGAAAAGATTAGTTTGGAATAATTTAGCCTCCAGCAAGCTTTTTGTCTGAAAAGCTTGAGAGTGACAGACCTAGATTTTTATTAATCAGAAAATTTATACTCTGAAGATGTCTCCTGCTTAAATACACAACTCTATTCCATTGACACTACTTTTTCCTGAGGCTGCTCTTCATCAAGCTTCAGCAGTTGGGATGTTACTTGCAGAATGATGGTGTCAGGTCTGGTGGGTGTGATGGTCTTTAGTCTTTTAAAGTAAAACCCAAATCAATTGCTTAATTCCTTCCAAGTCCCAGTGCAGGAATCCTCACACCAGGGCTTTTGTTTAGAACAGCTCACAGGCGAGGAAATAACTGGTAGAGATCTCTGATCAGCTTGTCGCTCATGTGTCAAATGCACATGATTTCAAAGGAAAACTATCATATTAATGATTTAAACTGCCACTTAGCTTTTTTCTTCCCTCACTCTCATTCATTCATTCACTGTTGTTACCCCCTCTTTTTGAAAATCCCCAAATCAAATTATAAAACAAGATAATAATGAATTCTTTCCCCCAATACCAGCTGCTCTGGTTTTCTTCTTATTGGTGCCCATAAGCAGGCAAAGCTTCTTGCTATATTAAATAACTGTTCTTGGCAAAAAGCAAAAATGTTGCAGTTTGCTACTACCTGAATATATTAGTCACTAGTGAAGAAAGTCTGCTAAGTGTTTGCAGGACATCTGGTGCTCTAAATAGCACTACTTGCTAGCAGCTATCCTTTTGGTCTCTCTTGATACTGTGCAAAATGAAGTAATTAAAAGGCTAAAGAAGATTCCTCAGCACTGAGAAGTGATAAACAGGAAACAAAGAATAGAATGGAATAAACTCTCTAAAGTTGTTCTCTGCAGCTGCCTCAGTGTCTAATCTCCTCTTCCTCCAACCTCTTCCCATAGTACGTTTTTGCTTGGGTTTTTTGTTAGTTTTGATTGATTGTTTTTAATATTGGTGTGTATAAAGCTTGTTGGTAGACTCCTGATGATCTGGGGAGATTAGGGCCAGATTAATATGAGCAGGACAAGTGTCTGGTATGGCTTGCTCTTGAGGACAAAGTAGGTGCAGAAGACAATGCCTGTGCAGGCATGTCAACAACTATGAGCTGTGTCCTTGCTTCGTGGGAACAAGCTGGCTCCCATTTGAGCTGGGGACCTGTGACAATGCAGCTGGTAGGTGCAAAAAGAAGGTACATTTGCACTTGGCACCTCACCAGGGGAGGGGAAATCTGATGGGGAAAGTCAGAATGGGCAAGTTAAGGTCTTTAAGAAGAGACAATAGCTGAAATGGTACAGTAGGTGAGAGAGGCATTTAAAAGATCATAGAATCAGCCAACTTCGAAAAGACCTCCAAGATCATCCAGTCCAACAACCTATCACCCAAGCTTTATCTAATCAACTAGGTTTTGGTTTTGGTGGTTTTTTGTTGTTGTTAATTCTAGGTTTCATATTATTTAATGTAAAGCACAAACCAGGCATTTAAAAAGTGATGAAGTATACACTGAAAAAGTACATTTATATCAGAAAGCATTGACCATATAATTGCAAATACGTTTGCTGGAGTGTGTACCTCTACACTGATACTAAAACCAAACCATTTTTCATTTCTACACAGAAATATTACCTCCTATCAGTAGTGATAGATATTTTGTACATTTTCAAAACCACTATTTTTTTAACCAAACAAAATTAAGATCTTCATCCAGGCATCTGCATCCATACATTTAACAAAGGTTCCCCCCCAGTGAAGCAAATACTGTATTATTGACCCTGTGGTGCTAGAGGATGTTGTGGCATTCCCTGTGGACTTGTCTGGGTGGGATGTTTAGGCAACTCCCACCTCAAAAATCATTCAAGCTTTTTTAGTTAACCACAGCAGGTCTTGAAGACTCAAGAGTCAGTGGAATTGAGGGCTCAGGCTATATCCTCTGTAGCACTTAGCAGAGACTAGCGATTGCTCATCTACCTTCAGATACCATCACTGAGCATCCCCATTCCCCTCCATCTGTAATTCAATTAGTAATTCCAGTTTGATCTGACTAAATGTCTGTCTTGTAGTAGGCAGTGGTATTTTGGTGTGTTGCAATTAAATAGCTGAAGAGAGAGTGAGAACTTGAAAGTGACCTTTTGCAAATGGTCCTCAAGAGTGTTGGAAATGATTTGTTTGCTTAGACTGTTACTACTCCCTTGTGAGCAGCTTCAACCTATTGAGTTTAATTGGGCTGTAGATGTTGTTCTGGCTTTATTTAGTTAGGAGGGGAGATGGTGAGGGAGAAGAGAAGTTAGATGGGCTACTTCATATGTTTATGTGTTAGGGTTTTCTGTGCTCTGCAGAGAACATTGGAGTTAAAGTATAAGAAGTTCAAGGACAAGGTAAGAGAATTCTGCCTGAACCCTAATTTGGTGGAGATTAAGAAGGAAAGAAATTACGGTTATCACTTTGTAAAACTTATCTTACCTGCTGGGGTTTTGGACCATATTATAAATTCTTGCAGCATTCCTCTCCACCAGGAAAGCTTTATTATGATCTCTGCACAGGTAAGGGCTATGTCAGAGTAGACAGTATTGTAGTCTGTACTAACTCAGCTTGAGTTGGCAGTTGCAGAGCCCTTCCTCTTGTGTCTATTAATTTGAAATACTCTCAAAAAGAACAGCCACACTTTGAGAAGGCCAATTGCATGGCTCAAGGCAGGGAAGAATTGAACTCAGAAAGTTTGTCTGGCCAGTTCAATGTAATTTCAAGGAGGTGCTGGAGACTGGGCAGTAGATATTCTTCATTTGGTTATAAGCATGCAGTGTGATATGAGGTTTTGCCATGCTGGTATAACAAATGGGATGAAAGCTTAATTCCTTCTTCCGCTGGCTCTGGTTTTAGCCTGTGTCTAGTTCAAGTGGGGAGAAATCCTCTAAGGTTTTTGAAACCCCATGTTCATATCCTAGTGTTCCACTGTAGGTGGCAAGCCAGGCCTGCTGCTTGTGAAAGGTTGGATAGTATTCATACTAGAAAACAACAGCTGGTACCCCTGAGCTTCATTGCCAGCACTGCCCCAAACTCCTCCAGCTGGTTATTCGCTACCTTTTGCACCTGTGGAGGGCCCTGTGTAGAGTGAGGCTGTTCTTCTGGGAAGGAAACATCAGCTGAGTTCCAGGAAAGGGTGGTATGAACACTGGAGAACCTGCCCTGCTCACCCTTCTAGCAATAGTCCTCTTCTGAAGTCATTTTCTTTTTCCTTGTTGCCAAGGTGATTCTTCAGTTTAGCAAAAAAGCCTCATATGTAAACTTGACCTTGGAGACTTCTGTGTTGAGAGGAATGGTTTGTTGGCGTACATTGTGTTCCGTTTCCATTGGAAGGGCTGGGGTCAAACAAGCTGCAGACAAGGCTTCACATTAAAATGTGCAGTCAGTTTGAGACTGGTCTCTCATTTATAAACTTTGTTGGTAAACTCAGCAGTGTTTAACACACTGCAAAGCTAAGGTTTACAAATTCACTCTGCAGAACCTTACCAGTTCCTGCTAATGCCTTGTGCACTACTTAAGATTATTCTCATGTTGTACCTGTTGGGCCCTGGAGTAACTTTGATTTCATGCATAAGATACTCATGTGTCAAAGCTGCTAATCAGATAAATATCTGCAGCAAGATGAGAAGCAAAAGCTTTATGCACCTTCATTTGCTGTTTAAAAAAAACCCTTGTTAGCAAAGAAAGGTACTGTATTTGTGCCTCTCAGTTCTATAATGACCACCCTTGCTTGAGGTTTGTTCTTGCAAGGCATTGAGTACTCCAACTGAGATCCAGCAAGATTTAAGCATGTAATTTAACTTTAAGTAGTCCCACTTTATTGAAACCATTTGAGTGATTAACGGCGTGCAGGTGGGTAAGTGCTTTGCTGGATGGAAGCCAAAATGCACAGAATCTTCTGAGATCAAATCCTTAATTATTAAATTGATTTGGAGCAGTTCTTGTAACCAAGGCAACAATGACAGTGAGATAATCAAGTGCTAAACTATGTATTTGTCTATACAGCTATGAGAAATGTGGTTAAATTATGCCCAAACAGGGGTGGACATGGTTTATTGTGGTCTCTTCTTCTCAAACAGGTAAAATCAGGCTTGGTAATTGTGTTGGTGAATATGAACATGAAAATAGTCATACTATGGGTCCCACATGTAAATGTTTATGGGGTCTTTTTGTTTGCTAATTCAAAACCAGCCTTCATGTTGCCTCTTCTTCCCTCAATCATTAGGTAATTTGTCCAGATCGTAGAATCATAGAATGTCAGGGGCTGAAAGGGACCTTGAAATATCATCTGGTCCAGCCCCCCCTGCCAGAGCAGGACCACTTAGAGCAGATCACACAGGAACGTGTCCAGATGGTTCTTGAATATCTCCAGAGAGGGAGGCTCCACAACCTCCCTTTCCCAGTGCTCTGTCACCCTCACAGTGAAAAAATTCCTCCTCAGGTTCACATGGAACCTCCTATGCCTCAACTTCCACCCATTGCCCCTTGTCCTGTCACTGGGTATCACCAAGGGAAGACTCCATCTTATCAATAAATGACTCAAGGGCTGTGCCACCAGTGGAATTTTGGGTCCTTTGATCATGGGGCAACTCTCAATGCACCTAGCCTGCTAGACCCAGATGGGCCCCACCTATCTATAAAGGGCAAAAGGACCCTAGCCCATAAGTCAGCAGGGCTTACTGAGAGGGCTTTAAACTAGGTTTGAATGGGGGTGGGGATGAAACTAGATGCTCCAGAGAGGAGAATGAGGGTGTAATCAGGCCTTCTTGTGACAAACAGGGAGATGGCACACCACAGCTGGCTGGAAGGGGGGCTAGCAAGGGCCTTCAGCCTACTGCCCAGCAATATGACAGGAACACAGCAAAACAGTCAGAGTCTCATGGAGTCTTCCACTCTGCCAGGGTAAAATCAGAATGCTCAGCTCAGTCCCTGAAATACCTGTGTAGCAATGCATGTAGCATGGGGAATAAACCTATGGTTAGCAGGTCTTTTTCATCAGATGTTGCTGACTCTCTTATATTACTTAATAGTATTTGAAATAAGTTTTGTTTCCCTTTTTGTTCCTTTCTGCATTTTTGAACAGGGAAGAATAAAACCTAGCTCTTATACTCCATTTACCTGTAGTAAGCTGATCTATTAAGTAATCAAAAAAACACTTAAGACATTTGATGAAAAGCAAAAGCCTCTCCTTGTTCTAGTTGTGTTTGAAGAAGCTCTTTATCCTGGAATCTCTTGTGATTATTTTCTTTTAATACCTCAGACTAGGATATTGCTACCATCATTGTTCAGATAAAAGAGTTCAGACTGAATCAGTTCTTCAATAACTTCATTCAACTTAGTTGCTTTACATCACCTTAAACAGCTCCTACTGATGGCCTAGGTGGAGAAGAATCTGTCCTAGGTTCTTTCAGAGAGGAGGAAAGACAAGGAAAAAAATGGAGTTTCTCTATGGTTCTGTTTGGTGTTGTGTGTTTTTTGTACCTAACCTTCAGTAAGGTGAAGAATAACCTTAAGGTGAATTCATAATGAGTTTACTGTATCTTATGAGGGTTTTGATGTGTCAGTTAACTGTTGATGTGTGTCAGTCATACTCTATGGTTTGTGTTTATTTCTAGTTTACCCATCATGTTGTTTTGTATCTTGTGTGACTATCCTGGCTTGTATTAGGAACACTGTGGCCTATAAGAACAGGTTGGTGATCATTCCCCTCTACTCAGTACTGGTGAGACCACACCTTGAGTACTGTGTTCGGTTCTGGGCCCCTCACTGCAAGAGGGATATTAGGGTGCTGGAGTCTGTCCAGAGAAGGGCAAAAAGGCTTATGAAGGGCCAGGAACACATGGTCAAGTTGTGTCAGGGGAGGTCTAGGCTGGATGTTAGGAGGAAGCTCTTGCCAGAGAGAGTGATTGGCATTGGAATGGGCTGCCCAGGGAGGAGCTGGAGTCACCATCCCTGGAGGTGTCCAAGAAAAGCCTGGATGAGGCACTTAGTGCTTTGGTCTAGTTGACTGGACAGGGCTGGGTGCTAGGTTGGACTCTTCCAACCTGGTTGATTCTACAGTTCTATCATTCGATGACTTGATCTCCACAAGATGCTCAGAGGGCTGGAGCAGCTTTGCTATAAGGACAGGCTACAAGAGTTGGGGCTCTTCAGTCTGGAGAAGAGAAGGCTTCCAGAAGACCTTGTAGTAGCCTCTGTAGGAGCAGATGCATATCAAAGAGCTCTGTTGGAGGGCTAATGCAAATATAGTTGAATCATGTGAAGCCTGTGTGTTGTTCTTTATTTCTGGCTAAGATCTTGATTTGGTCTGTTCTTAAAATGTTTTGTTAGATTAGCTGTCAGCTAGAAATATGCTAAAAACCAAAACAACCTCCCACATCATTAATGAAGAGAGCTGTGTTGGTAAAAGTTCTTAAATGGACACAATTACATTGGCAAAGGGAGGCAGGAAAGGTCCCTTTGGTATCAGTTAGTCCTTCTGGGGAGCTGGCAAGAGTCAGAGGTGTAGATCACACATGTTTAAAGTCCTTCTCCCAGCCTGTGTGTAGACTTGACTGGCAAAGCTTTGATATTTGCCAGAGTAGGCTCTTCCACAGTTATTTCTTATGTTGGGTGTCAGGAGGGAAGGGACAGGCTCTTCTCATTTGTTCCCTGCTACAGGACAAGGAGCAATGGATATAAGCTGCAGCACAGGAGGTTCCACCTTAACATAAAGGAGAACTTCTTTACTGTAAAGGTCCCAGGGCACTGAAACAGGCTTCCAGGAGAGGCTGTGGAGTCTCCTTCTCTGAAAACTTTCTAGGCCTGTCTGGATGTGTTCTTGTGTGATCTGACCTAGATTGTATGGACCTGCTCTGGCAGGGGGGTTGGGCTCGATGATCTCTTTGAGTCCCTTCCCACTCCTAACATCTTGTGGTTAAAACCAAGATGTGGTCTTTGCCCAGTGGACTGGGTGCTGGATCAGCTTATCTAGACTGCTTTTCTCAAGAAAGCTTGGGCCAAATGATGGTTGAGGTTCCTTCCAACCTGGGATTTTGATTCAGTATTTTACATGTAGCAGTTTTAGGGTCATTCTGTCCATAGTTGTCTCATGCCATAGGCTGCTGGTATCGCAGGACAGGAGGATTTTCTCTTGGCCACACTGCTGAGTCCTGCTGTCACCACTTCACATCAACCACAGCCAGGCAACAGCTGGAAACCAGCATCCAAAATAACAAGGCTGGTTTGGACATGAGATTCAAAACCCACTGGTTCCTTTTTTTTCTGATTGTTACCTTCTGAGCTTTTGGAGCTTGTTTTCAAGCCTTTAACCAAGCTGAGGGTAAGATCCTCAGACTGCAGAACTGCCTCGTTCAGCAGTACCGCAGTCATGTTGCCTTTTGCAGACACTCGGAGATGTCTTGGGCTGCTACAATGAAAGCAACTGAGCAGTGAGGGGAGAACTGGCCACGTTGAGGTAAAAATGGTCAGAACCAGTGGCTGCTGTGTAATGCCAACATTTGAATGATGAGTAATGGTAGCTTGTGCTGAGAGTGTGGAGAAAGTGCACAACTAGATCTTAGAATTTCTCAGCCTGTAAGTACCACTTTGACCAGAGAGCAGAATGCTACTGGAAACTGGAAATTTGGATGCTGTGGATCTCTAACATCTTGCCAAGAGACGAGGTAGCCTTTATCTTTGTTACCACCCTAAAGCAAAATTCCGGTTACTGGCTGCCAGAAGATTTTTGCTAGGGACTGATTTCTGTTTGTTCTGCCTGCCAGCCCATGGAGCTAATCATGTGTGATCACAGCCCTGCAGGGCAGCACTCTGACTTTTGTCAGTTTGTTCAGCTGATTTTTGTGGTTCTGATCTTTACATAAATATCTGTGCAATGGTTTGAAATAAAAGCTAGGGATTTCCCTGCCTTTCTCCTTGTTCCTCTCATTAAAAGCAGCTGAACTGGCACAACTCAGAGGCTGGTAACCTTCACTGAAGGAACAAATGAGGAGGAAGAGATGGGGCAAAGTGGCTGAGAAAAAAAGACTCGTGGAGCCCTGCTTTTAGTACTCCAGTGATTTCTTTCTCAAGCAGAAAGAAGGGTGAGGACAAGGGTGTGCAGGATGAAGGAGTGAAGGAAGCTCAGAAGAGGGCAGCACCCAACAGGGTTCCTGACACCGTGGAAAACAAGCAAAAGAAGGAAGCGTGAGGAGAGAAGAGGCACTGTGATCCTTCCTGGTGGGATGAAACAGGGAATGAGAAGCCACTAGAGCAAGTAGGACTGGGTGTCTGAACGACTTTGCACTCACTCTTCAGCAAAGTTTCTGACTGCTTAGTATTACAGAAAGGTAAAACCAGTAAGCTTGGAAATGACCATTTGTTTGAATTGGATGTTAAGGAATAGGCTTCTGAACTTGGCCTTTGGTGTACTGAAAATGAAGACAGCGATGAAGGAGCTCTTAAAGATACTTTTGAAATCAGCTTTTTCTGCTTGTGGCATTCGTACCTAGAGGAGGATAATGCTAGAGAACATTTATGCTGCTTTTGAAATGCTTTGGGCTGCAGGGATACAACACAAACAAATACATTCCATGGCAAGATGTTTCTAGATCTCCTTTAGAAAGCTTTCATTCCTCCTACTCCCTGAATTATTCCCTCTCCAGACACCGGTGACATCCATATCAGTGTAAGGAAGCATTTAAGTTCTGAAAGAGGCAGTAATAGATCTTTGTATGAAGAGGAGCCAAACTTGCAGGTCGTTTGTGGGAGGGAGTGTTTCATAAAAAATTACTCTTATTATTCTGATATTGTGTTAGAAAATCATGTTGCTAAATGTATGAGAGAGAAATTATTATAATGGAAAGTGTCTTAACGTAGCTTAAATACCTGACAAGAGCATTTCAGAGCTAAATCATTCATGCTCCCACTTGCTGCCAACTGTAACCTGCCGCCTTTCTCATGATAATATGATGTCCCTGACTTGCAAATTGAACGTTGTCAATAATGGCAGAGGAAATCAGTAGAAAATCCATGGAAACAGACTTGGGAGTTTACATCATAGTCATCCAAAGCAATGCCTGTTCTGATGAATCGACAACCTCTCGCTGAATTTTGACACGATTCCCACCCAGGCTAAAACTGTTGGGAAATCCTAGAGTTGTAGAATGGTTTGCTTTGGAAGGGACCTGTGCAGGTCATCTAGTCCAACCTCCCTCTGCAGTAAGCAGGACCATCATCAACTAGATCAGGTTGCCCAGAGCCCTGTTGAGCCTTACCTGGAAAATCACCAAGGATGGGACCTCAACCGCCTCCCTGAGTGACCTGTTCCAATGTTCCACCACCCTCATGGTAAGGTAGCCTGAATGTAGATTTGTCTGAGTTAATTCTTTGACATCTTTTGTGTAAAACTACAACCAAACTTTCCCAGAAAATTAGTGGAGTGGGCAAGCATTAGTGGGTACAACACTGCAGGTACTCAGTCTCAAGTTGTGCTGAGGGAGGTCTAGGCTGGATGTTAGGAGGAAGTTCTTGACAGAGGGAGTGATTGGCATTGGAATGGGCTGCCCAGGGAGCAGCAGGGCGTCACTGTCCCTGGAGGTGTGGAAGAAAAGACTGAATGAGGCACTTAGTGCCATGGTCTGGTTGATTGGACAGGGCTGGGTGCTAGGTTGGACTGGATGATTTTGGAGGTCTCTTCCAACCTGGTTGATTCTATGATTTTGTAGGACAGCAGGAATGAGTTGTACATGTGTATGCTCTGCATCTTCTTTGAAATATGGAGGAAAATAAATGTGGGAGATCATAGCTTCCTTCAGCCTAGCAAGGCATAAAATTTTACTTAAAATCTACATTTCTATGAACACTAAATAGTGTGGAAAATGACATAGTACTGTGGCACAACAAATAGAGGTGCAAACACTAGTGAGCAGGTTGCCATCAAGAGGACTGGAAGCAGATTTGGTGTGTATCCATATCCTTTGCTTAGGGTGGCATCTTCCTTTTAATGAACCTTCTGCAATACATTGCTAACAACCCAAGGTTCAAAACACTGAATGTGCCAACATATTCCCTTTTTAATACTTCCATAACTAAGGAAGCCTGGCATATGGTAGGGTCTGTTCTCTCCTTCATACACATGTACAGCTACAGTTGATGCTGGTGGGAACGATGAGTCTGAACTGAAAGCAGAAGAGTCCCTACTGATTGTATCAGTTCAGTTGCTTTATATGAAAATGTTGTGGTCTTCCTGGCAGGGTTGTTTGTCAGTCTCTGTACCATGTTCTTCCTTAAACTGACTAAATTTGGTTTTCTGTGCCTTTTATCACAGAGAATTGAGAGAATTGCTGGGTGATTTGTACCTGCAGTATAGAAGGTTAAGTTAGGAAGTTGTTGCTTTATTATTTCATGATCTACAGCAAAGAATAAAGAGCAAGAGAAAGCAGTTATGTTCCTATTGGTTCTGAGATACTTCACTCCTAGCAGAATATATTCTTATCTGTCAATTAAAGATAATGTTCACTGTTATATTTATAGCATGCACCAAATCGCATGAAAAGTAACATTTGTCTCTGAAGTAGTGAGGTGAATGCTTTCTGTGAGATTAGAGGTGTCTTTCCCTTCATGATCTCTTCGGTTTCAGAAGTCTTTGCAATTCAGTTGTTTGGGCTGTTGCTAGGAAGTTATATCCTCGTCTGTGATTAATAGAAGTAGCTGTGAAAATCAGCTGCATAAAATGAGGCACTGCACTTCATGTTGCAGAGCTGAAATGGTGACTCTGATGTCTCAGTTTTGTCAAGGTGATGGAACTGAAGGTCTGTAAATGTGCAGAGCGTTGTTGGGCCAGGGTCTACAGTTTCTCATTTGTTTGTTGCAAGAAATGACACAACCAGAATCTTTGCATGAGCTTCATATATCTCAACTATTTGATGATAAAGAAGGGACTTTTAACATCTGTGGCTATTTGCAACCTTTGCACTTACTGCATGAATCAACTCTGACACAAAATAGGGAATAAAAGATGTTTGAATATTGTCTTTAATTTCTTTAATTAAACAAATCTTTTAATTTTAAAATACCATAAACAGCAAAAGAGAAGAATGATAGAACAGTTCTCATGGCAGGTTTCTATGCTTAATTGCACTGAAAAGAAGTGAGGAATCATGCCGAAGAAACATGAAGCTAGGGAAATCAAGGATATACAACTTCTACACGTTGGCCACAACAATCCCAAGTAGCACTACAGGCTGGGGACAGAGTGGCTGGAGAGCAGCCAGGAAGAAAGGGACCTGGGGGTACTGGTAGAAAGTAGCTGAACATGAACCAGCAGTGTGCCCTGGTAGGCAGGAAAGCCAATGGCATCCTGACCTGGATCAAGAACAGCGTGGCCAGTAGGGCAAGGGAGGTTATTCTGCCCCTGTGCTCATCACTGGTCAGGCCACGCCTGGAGTACTGCATCCAGTTCTGGGCTCCTCAGTGCAAGAGAGATGTTGAGGTTCTGGAAGGTGTCCACAGGAGGGCGCCAAAGCTGGTGAGGGGCCTGGAGCACAGCCCTGTGAGGAGAGGCTGAGTGAGCTGGGGGTGTGCAGCCTGCAGCAGAGGAGGCTCAGGGCAGACCTCATTGCTGTCTACAACTACCTGAAGGGAGGCTGTAGCTGGGTGGGGTTGGTCTCTTCTCCCAGGGAACCAGCAACAGAAGAAGGGGACACAGTGTCAGGTTGTGCTGGAGGAGGTCTAGTCTGGATGTTAGGAGGAAGTTGTTGCCAGAGAGAGTGATTGGCATTGGGATGGGTTGCCCAGGGAGGTGGTGGAGTCGCTGTCCCTGGAGGTGTTGAAGAAAAGCCTGGAGAGGCACTTAGTGACAGGGCTGGGTGATAGTTTGGACTGGGTGACCTTGGAGGTCTCTTCCAGCCTGGTTGATTCTATGATTCTATAAAACCTTGCTTTGTGCATCACAACTTTGTGTAGAGGTGGTGCACTGACCTTGTTTGGCTGCCAGATGCCCACCCAACTGACTGCTCCCTCATTCCCTCTCCTCAGCAAGACAAGGAGAGAAAATAAGATCGACATCAAAATAATTTACTCAAAACATCCCCAAGCAAACAAAGGCTGTGAGCAGGAGCAAAGAAAAAATGATACTCCTCACCAGCAGGTGATGTCCAGCTGCATTGTGGAAGCAGGACCTCAATTATATGTACCAGTTGCTTTGAAAGACCAACCACATAACACCAAACGCATCCTTCTCTTCCTTTCTGTTAGGGATTATAGCTGAGTTTGATGTTGTATGCCATGGAGAATCCCTTTGGTCAGTTTAAGTTAGCTGTCCTGGCTGTATCCACTCCCAGCCTGTTGGTGCCTTTGGGGAGGTGTTGGAGAGACTGTGTGATACTGTGTGAGCACTCCTCAGTGACTGATGGATGTCTCAGCACTCTTCAAGCTGTGAATACAAACCACAGCACTATATGGGCTTCTATGGGGAAAGTTAACTTAAGGCCAGACAGATCCAGTTAACAGCATTGAGAGAACAGTGCAAAACTCCAGCTTAGTTTACCTTAAAATTATTTATGTTGTAACTGTTTTGATCCAACATCACAGGGGAGAGAAAGCAAATGTGGCTTTGATATCACTGTGGCTGGGTAGGGACAGCTCTTGTTATCCTCTCAGCCAATGTTTGTGTGGATTAGCTGTAGGTAAGAAAAAATCCAGAGCTTCATGCTTGTATTAAAATATATTCTAGCAGAGGTGGTTTGGGAGCTGTCAGCTGCATAAGAAGACCCATGGCCAGCAGGTTAAGTTAAATGACTATTTGCTGTGCTGAGATCTCATCTGCAGTACTGTGTCCAGCTCTGGAGTTCTCAGTATAGGAAAGACCTGTTGGAGTGCCACAAAAATGATCAGATGGATAAAACACTTCCATGAAAAAAAGGTTGAGAGAACTTTGGTTTTGCAGCCTGGAGAAGAGAATGCTTCAGGGAGACCTTAATGTAACCTTTCAGTACTTGTAAAGAAGACTTTTTTTTACCAAGGCAGGTTTCATTTGACATATGTAAGAAATAGTGGCCACTACAATTGCTTCAGGGTCATTCATGGCAGCTCCGCTCCCCTTCTGTGTGCCAAACTAGCTCCAGAATCCAGAGGCTGCCAGAACAGCCTGGCCACCTGACCTGGTGTGTATAGCTACACATCTTTTTCCTATTACTATTCCACAGCAAAATGCAGCACAAGCATGCTGCAGATGAAGGCAGCTTCTGCAAAACCTTAAAACAAGAGTAGCACTTACGGTGGGAATGTCTAGCTGAAGCAGTACTGTTTGCCCAAGGTAATCTTTTTTTCAATAGGCAGGTTTTAAGAGGAGAAAAATATTTTAATTTTTAGCTTTTCTTCTTTCTTCTTCCCCCTTCCCCAATCTGTCTCTCTTTTTCCTTTCTTCTCCTTCAAAACTTAGTTTGATATTTCACTGTGATGAAAGCTGGACAAAGATCCATCTCTGGAAGAATGGTAGGAGGTAGTGTGGGCTGGGGTTGGGTCACTTTATTGTTCAGGCTTTTAAGTGGAGCTGGAGGAAATCAAAGTTACAAGGAGAGGTGAGCAATACATTATTTCTTTTCTTTTTGGATTACTGTTTCAGCTGCAGGAAATAAAAACATGTTGAACAAAAGGGGAAAAAAAAAGAGTAACTCAGTTTTTAATGATTTCAGATAATCCTCTGTATGTGAAGGTAAAATAAAATGCCAATGTCTCTTCAGTGTTCAAAAAAAAATACCTTTTAACCTTTTGTTCAACATTCTCTTGTTTGTGCATAGTGATTTTCCAAGGCTGCTGTGCTTAACAATGTCTGCATTGTGCAAGTGCTTGCGGATCTTGTTATTAAGCCACCTTCGTGGGACTGGAAGGCCAGCTCAGGTTGCAGGCAGATGAGTTTCCCATGTGCTCAAACAGTTCTAGAGAATGGTGAGGCAATGGAGCTGTGAAGGTTTTGAACTGCAAGAATGTGACCTGAAAGCAACGATGAATCTTTAGAACGTTCAGAACCCCTTAAGAGTAGCATGGCTTAAAGTAATGTTGGGTGTTTACTTTCAAACAACTTACATAACAGGCTTTGTAAAGCTTGGTGCTCATTGTCTTCTAATGAGAGCATCTTATGGAGGAGGAAGGAGGTCCTGCTATGGATCCTTTGGCTTACAGACCTTGGCATGTAAGCTTAAAGCTTAGAATTACTCATCTAAACAAATGTAAGTGCATATTCATTGTTAGGAGACTTCAGGGGAAAAAAAATACTGCAGGTTTCCCAAGGAGTAGATACTTAAAGAAAAAAAAAACCAAACAACCCTCCTCTCCAACAGATAGAAGTTTTAGGGTAGATATTTTATGACAGGAAGAACAGAAAAATACTCAGATCCTGGAGAAGTTAATAACTGGATCCTTCACTCTCTTTACCTTCATAATTCTCATGACTATTTCTGACTCCTCAGTTTTTCTTTGATGCCTCCTTTGTTTACTTATCTTGCTGACTTTAGCTTATGATTCACTTAGAAGATGTTTTTTCTGACTAAAAGGAAGTCAAAGGTCATAGCCAAGCCTCAGGTCACATTCAGATGAACTTCAAAATGCCCTCAAAATCCTCAAATCCCACTGTGAGTTACCCTTTCTTCTTGGGTAGTTTGATCTGTTTTGATCATTGAAGTCATTGCAAGCTGAACCTCCACTTCTCAGCCTAGTGGACTGCAGCAGGGTTTGTATTCTTAATGTCTGTGCTCAAATCAAACTCCCATAGTACTGCGTGTGCAAACCCCAGCTGAGTTAATAGTTTCACTGTCAGTCCACCACTGTTCAGGTTAAGTGGTCATTGCCACTTAAGGAAAAGAATCCAGGTAGAGCAGGAAAAAAGAGCACTGAGTCATAAGGATGATGAAGAATTCTATTTTGTCCCATGCCTCTTGTGTAGTGTTAATCTCTTAATGTCTGATTAACCCTCTAGGAGCTTTTGGAGTGTCTAACCACAAACCTCTGCTATTTAACTCCTACAAATAATTTCTTTACAATGCTCTCCTTAGTAGACCCTTAATGTCAGGTTCTCACTCCAGGAGCAAACTCTACTGATCCCTTGACAAGCTTTCATCTCTTTGGAAATGTTTTTGATAGGAAATATCTTTATGCTTTTAGTGAAGATCTACCATGACCCTAAAATATTTGCCTCTCTTGAATTGTATGTAATTGACTAATGAGGTCTGTTTGGGCTCTTGTCCTGGATATGTTTTTTTTCTATTGGTGATGATTTGGTATGATTGTGTGAGAAGAATGGAGTAAACCAACCTTTCCTGTCTTAATGCTGGTGAATCCACTAGCAGAAATCTGTATCTTTCCAAGCATTTTTGTGCATGTTTGGGTCTCAAAGAAGTTCAAAATCTTCTGCTGTGGGGCTTGTTTACAGTGATGAAATGGTTTCTTCACTGTTTGCCTAAATAGTGGACCTAGAATTTGTACTCATGCACAATAAGGCAAGGAGATCATTCTTTGGCAGTTGCAAAAGCTCACTTAGAATAGAATAGAATAGAATCAATCAGGTTGGAAGAGACCTCCAAGATCATCCAGTCCAACCTATCACCCAGCCCTAGCCAGTCAACTAAACCATGGCACTAAGTGCCTCATCCAGTCTTTTCCTGAACACTCCCAGGGACGGTGACTCCACCACCTCCCTGGGCAGCCCATTCCAATGCCAATCACTCTCTCTGGGAAGAACTTCCTCCTAACATCCAGCCTATACTTCCCTCGGCACAACTTGAGGCTGTGTCCCCTCGTCCTGTTGCTGGTTGCCTGGGAGAAGAGACTTGTGCTTTATGACAAGTTTTGGATTTCTGTTTCTCTGCCTGCAGTTTTTCAGTGTCTTGCAAGGAGAGGAGCAAAGATCATAGGAAAAGCTGAGGTACATTGAAGCTCTCTGCAGTCGTGTCTTGTGGTAGCTCTAAGCCTAATTGGCCTGGCCTTTTTCTTGGCACATTTGATGTGATAATTACTGTGAAAAGAAAGTGCAGCCATAGCATTAGTGTGGTCATTTGGACTGTGGGGAAAGTGAACATATGATGGAGAACTACAAGATTCTAACATCCTCTCCTTTTCATCCTATCTTGAAAGATCTCAGGCATCATTATTATCTCTATAGGGTACTTGCTTGCACAAGAGTGTTTCTGTGCCAAGGAGCAATGAGGGCTGGCTGCTCTTTAAGGGTGGGCAAAGCAGGATCTGTGAGTGACCTCGGCACAGGCTGTGTGCTCACCCTTGCGGTGTTGTCCTGATGGAGTCTGAACCAGGTGGGCAGAGCCATGGGCTGGTAGCATGTGAAAAGGTCTGCCTGGTCCAGGCTGTCTGGGAGCAGCAGAAAGGGCTGCAGCAAAATACTACCTGGGAAACAGGGCTGGAGGTGAACTGTAATCTCCACACAAGGTGTCCATTGAGGAGATGAGATACCTAGAGTTTCAGAGCTGAGGCTCATCCAAGAGTTACAACTGGATCCAGGCCACCTACAATGTTTGGGCTGCAGGTCTGGGTAGAGGTATAAGAGACAGTCCCAGGTAAAGCTGGTTGGTGTCATTAAGAACTTACAGTGCCTGGTGCTCTTTAGCTTCATTAGGGCCCTCACACCCTCATGAGCTTTGGGAGGGTGCAAAAGCTGAATTTTTCACAACTCTCAATGGCTTTGCTCCCTGAGGAAGACATGCCCTATAATGATAGGTGAAAAATGATTTGTCATCTAATTGCTGAATCTTGGCCTTGTTGGAGGCATTCAAGCTGATTATTTCTGACAAGTGGTATTAACTATTCTGTCTCTTAGCTGTTAGAGCTCCTAGATGTGGCTCAGTACTGCTATGCCAGCCCTAAGGTGAATGAGATTTGCAGCTAGGTACCATGGACTTCAAAAGGAGGCATTCTCTGACCTGAAGTGCCATCAGGAGCCTGATGTCACACTCTGGCTGTGCCTTGGGCATTTTTGGGACTTTCTTTGAGGGGGCTCCACACAAGTCTGAGTGGATGAAAGTTTCATATAGGCAAGATGCTCCAAAGCTACAATGTGAATGCAAAGCTGATTGAGGGAGGGAGGCAGCTAGATCAGCCATATACAACCACTACCAGTTTGGGGCCCTGCTGAGCCAGCCATGCACTCTCTGAGTTCATAAACAGTCAAAAGTTTTGTGCTCAGCCAGCCTGAAAAGCTTCAGCACCCTCAGCATTCTTTGGCAGGGAAGAACACAGCTTAATGAAACATTGCACAAAGACTTTGAAAATTAGTTTTGAACCTTTCTCCTTCTTACTACATGGCTACTCTTTAGCCTGATCCTTGCTTTTGATAACATTATTGATTCTAAAGCCTTAAGGCTCTCAATCCAAAGATGAGGAGTGGTTACATGGGTGGCAGAAGGGTCCCCAGCAAGCAGGATTTCTAATGGTAAGGAACTTCTGAGACTGGTTTCTAGTGAAAGTGGACCACAGAAGCACCAGGCAGGTCTTGCCTTTGAAAGCATGATTTGGACCACCTTATTTCTACAAACTTCATCTGAGTCAATCTTACAAGCTGGTAATTTTCAGAACAGTTTTAGAGGGCTCTCTCATTACTGGTGTTAGTATCACCTGAAAACACTTAACATTCCAAAGAAGAGCTCGATTATATTTCAGGGCAGGTGTGGTGGGTTGAAAATTACCCCCCAGATAAAATCACCAGACTAGCTCAGGTGGCTTGGAAGAAAATGAAGCTCTATACTTGCAGCAAACTAAAATCTAAAAGCATGTAATATAATATATTTACAACTTAGAAATAACACAGAACTCCTCCCTGGACAAAGCTCAGAAGGGGCCAACCATCACCACCTTCTTCCCCCCTGCCCAGAGAGAAAATCAGAAAGGTCCCAACTGTTATGTGCTCAGCCAAGTTTAGTGCAGGAGTGAGTCAGGGCGGAGGAGCAAAGGAGCAGGAGTGAGAAGCAGGAGGCAGAGAGGCTAAAAGAAGAAAATAGTTTATACAGCAGACTTTACCCTAAACACCATTGCATTCACTTGCTATAGACTTATCTATTGCTGTTCTGTATCCAGTACAATCCTTTATTTAAACATTTGAATGAGGCTAGAGTGTTAACTCTAAAACTACCACAGCAGGGCATGATGCACCAAGAACTGATAAATCTCTCAAGTCTTCCAGCTTCATAGACAAAATTTCATCTGCAGTCACTTGAGGTGTTTGGTGTATCCCTTACAAACACCAATGTAGTTATGTACTGCAGGCTGTTTATGGAAAGATGGAATTCTTCCCTGAAAGCTTCTCTGTCAGACTATTGCCCAGAAGTCCTCCATCTGCGTGTTAGGAGGATTTTATCAGCTGTTGTCACTGTTGGGAATATCCACTACATTGAAGTTATTTTTAGGTGTGACAGCCAGAAGGCAATATGACTTTTTACTGTTCAGCTGTTCTGATGCTTTCTGCTTGCTTCAGGCTTTACCATGTTCTTCCGTACCAAATGTTGACAAAAGGAAGAGGCTTCAGTGTGCTGCAGAATTGTCTTGGTTTATGCTGTTTTTTATTTTCCACTATGCACTTATTTTGTGTTATTTAAAGTGATTTCACGTCATAGGTGAATATCCAAATGCATTCAATAAATTCCAAGCACAGGAAAAGGAAACCCCTTTTAATGTTTTGAGCTTGGGCTTCATCTTAGCTACTTCAAGAAGCTTAGCAACTCAAAGGGAAGACATTGTTTTCTTTACAAATCTATACCATCTAATCTCAAGCACCTCGCTGAGGTGCTTCAGTGAGTAACACTGAAGCTCCTCCTGCAACTCTAAAGGTGAGTTAGAAACTCCTAAAATCCAAATTGGTCTCTGGAGAAGAGCTATCTCTCCTTGGAGGATTGAGAAAGCTTGAGGCATCAAAATGGCATCCTGGCTTGTATTAAAAGTGCTGTGGCCATCAGGAGTAGGGAGGTTGTCCCCTTGTACTCTGCTTTGGTGAGGCCACACCTTGAGTATTGTGCAGTTTTGGGCACCATAATACAAGAGAGATCTGGAGGTGCTGAAGCAGGTCCAGAAGAGGGCAACAAAGCTGGGAAAGGGTCTGGAGAATATATCATATGAGGAGTGACTGAAGGAGCTGGGGATGGGTAATTTGAGGAAGAGGAGGCTGAGGGGAGACCTCATTGCTGGCTACAACTACCTGAAGAGACATTGTGGAGAGGCTGCTGCTGGTCTCTTCTCACAGGTAGCTGCAGACAGAACAAGGGGGAATGGCCTCAAGCTGAGGCTAGGGAAGTTTAGATTGGACATTAGGAAAAAGCTTTTAATGGAGAGAGTGATCAGAGACTCGAAGGAGCATCCTGGAGAAGTGGTGGAGTCACCCACCCTGGATGTGTTTAAGTGTCATTTGGATGTGATGCTTAGGGATAGAGAATCATAGAATGATCCAGGCAGGAAGGGACATCTAGAGGTCATCAAGTCAGGCCTCCTGCAGTCATCAGGGACATCCCCACTAGACCAGGTCACTCATGGTTTAAGGGGAATCTTGTAGAGTAGGGTTATAGGTTGGACTTGGTGATCCTGAGGGTCTTTTCCAACCTGGATGATTCTGTGAAAACTCTGGAAGAGGTATCTTAGTAAGGAGACTCAAGCTGAACATCAGGATCCTTGGCAATAGCTTAGACTTTCTGCAGATTGGCTGCAGAAAGTACCATGGTGTACTGTGATCCTCTTCCAACTAGATGCAGCTCACTAGCAACAGCAAGGTCCATCTTTTGTGATGCATCCAGGAAGAATTCAGTACTAACACAGTAGCATATTATACAGCTTTCCAGTGCAGCTTGTGACTGGGCTATACTGACTAGTGAAGGAGTGTCTGTTCTAGACATTTGCAAAGTTAAATGATGGCAAAGAGGCTTTAGCAAGAAAGAAAAGCATGAAGGCCTGGAAAAATCTCTGTAAATACACCTACCCCAGTGCATTTCCTTCACACTAACCCGTAGCCCTTAGCATCAGGGAAGACAAAAGTATCCCTGGCTCTGGGTGCAGTTCCACTTGTAAAAAGATTTCTCTCTCTTTTTAAAACAGCATTTCAACAACAAAACATTTTTAATGCTTTGATTCCACTCTTGTCTAAAGAGTGCTGCTCATCAGATTTTTGTTTGCCTTCATGCTTTAATTTGATTTTTTTAGGTCTCATTTTGCACCCTGCTGAAGCATGATTTACCAGTGTAATGTGATTCTCTGTATTGCAGCAGCCATTCTTGACAGCAATTCAACCACAATCAGAACCAGTAACAATTATAGCACTACACAACAAAATAAAGCTTTGGGTAACAGTGTCAAAAACAGGTTGGAAAAAAAACCAGTTCTAAATGATTTTGCCACAAGTAAGTGATAATGACAGGCAGATGCTGTTTAATATTTTTATCACTGCTATAGACAGTAGGATCAAGTGCACCATCAGCAAGTTTTGCAGATGACACCAAGCTGTGTGGTGCTGTTGATACACCAAAGGGACAGGATGTCATCCACAGGGATCTGGACAAGCTGGAGATGTGGGCCCAGGGGAACTTCATGAGGTTCAGCAAGAGCAAGTGCAGGGTTCTACACCCGAAACAGAACAATCCTCACATTCAATACAGACTGGGGAAGGAAGTGATAGAAAGCAACCCTATAGAAAAGGCCTTGGGTGCTGATGGATGAGAAGCTGGACATGAGCAGTGTGTGCTTGCAGCCCAGAAGGCCAATGGCAGCCTGGACTGCATCAAAGGATGCATTGCCAGCAGATCCAGAGAGGTGATTCTGCCACTCCACTCTGCTCTAATGAGACCTTACCTGGAGAACTGCATCCAAGTCTGGAGATCTCAATACAGGAAGGACACGGACCTGATGAAGCAGGTCTAGAGAAGGGCCATGACTGGGGAGTTGGAGCACCTCTGCTACAAGGACAGGCTGAGGGAACTGGTGGTCTTCAGGCTGGAGAAGAGAAGGTTCTGGGGAGACCTTCCAATACCTGAAAGGGGGCTACATGAAGGATGGAGAGACTGTTTACAAAGGCCTGCAGTGATAGGGTGAGGGACAATGGTTTCAAACTACAGAAGAGCAGATTTAGATTAGATTGGATGTTAGGAACAAGTTCTTTCCCAGGAGGTTGGTGGAACACTGGAACAGGTTGCCCAGGGAGGTGGTTGGGGCCATATCCCTGGAGATATTCAAAGTGAGACTCAGCAGAGTTCTGGGCAAACTGATCTAGTTGAGGATGTCCCTGCTGATAGCAGGGTGTGTATTGGACTAGATGACCTTTGGAGGTCCCTTCCAACTCAAACCATTCTGTGATTCTGATTCTACTTCCAACAGCTGTCCTAGGAATATCCCATGCTAAAGGTTTTCCTTTCCATGTTAGAGATTTCTAATCCTCATGGTACTTGTACTGTAATTTACTTTGAATTTGCTATTGGTCCTTTCCAGTACCCTTTTTGTAAAGCTAACACATAGTGGAACAGTACCAACTATTTAGTGCATGCATCCAAATCATTGCATCCAATTTGATTTCCTGGCAGCCATCATTCTCCCTGATGATTTGGACTGTGGCTGCTTAAATCATGAAAGCCATTATTTTGCCTTCTAAGTGCCTCGTTATTTCACTAGTGTTTGTTTTCCTCTTCCCTTGGATTTTTCTCTTCCTTTTTTCTTCCCTCTTCTGCAAAGTTAGTTTTAAAGGTGCTGTGCTAAAGGAATGCACACGTGCTTTATCTATGATGTGAAAATCTTGGGTGCATGCTACAATAGACAGAGCAAGGAAGTAGACCACTGCAACTTCCTCAGATTCAGCAAGGCTGCCTTAGCTCTTAAGATCAAGATCTGCTCCTTACCCTCCAGCCTGGAGGGAAAATGAGCTGCTTTGCTTGAACAGCTTTTTATCAGCCAGCGTCCTGAATGCCAGGCTCCTCTTATCAGTATTTAGCTTTTAATGCGCCGTTGTTCCATATGGTAACAGCAGATTAAACTTGCCCCTTCACAAAGGAGTTGAGAACATAGCTTTTCCCTCTGATCATTGTGTATGTATTTGCTCTCACCTGTATTGCATTTATTACATCTAGGTAGATTTTAGACTTTATTCTTTCCAGACTGCAATAGGAATTCAAGTGTTTGAGTTATCATGAGAGCAGCAATCTTCAAAGTACAACCCTTCCCCCCAGACCCCCCCCCC
>WAAF01003889.1:1636-187486 GCA_013400475.1 Tricholaema leucomelas | reverse complement strand
CCCCCCCCCAAAAACCAAAAAGGCAGCCAGGTAAAAATGACTACCAAGCACCCTATCTGTGCTCCAAGCCAGCTGCTCCTTCCTCAATTATCCCAAAACAAGTAAAGCAGGTAACAACTGCAACTTCTCTTAGCAGGTGCCCAAACCCAGACTGCCTACTACAGCCACACAGTTCCCAAGCAGCTTTGGTCAGATCAGAGTGTCCTTGGTGCTAAATGAATGTAGCCTGTTTGCAGAACTGGCTGTTTTCCTTGTTGATACAGATACACTTGAATAAGTGGAGATGAAGCCTCAGAAGCCTGCTTGGAAATATATACACAACACACACCCACGCACACTGCGTGAGCACACACAAACACCTTTTTATCCCACACAGTGCACTGGTGATTGTTCTGCCCTCTCCTCAGAGAATGGCAGCACAAAGCTGCCTTGGCCCCAGAAGAACTGACTAGAGCAAACAGTCCTCTGGAATGGGCTGCCCAGGGAGGTGGTAGTCACCGTCCCTGGGGGTGTTCAGGAAAAGACTGGATGAGGCACTTAGTGCCATGGTCTGGTTGACTGGATAGGGCTGGGTGCTAGGTTGGACTGGATGATCTTGGAGATCTCTTCCAACCTGATTGATTCTATTCTATTCTATTCTAAAGGAAGGGAGAAGGAGAAGAGGTTTCCATGCTGTCTGCTCCAGGCATATAACAGCAAGTGCTGAGTTTAAGGGCACTGTCACTCTGGGTTCTCTGTACAGTTAACTGCATGGAGGCCATGATGCAGGGAATGAGCAACAGGTGCCAGACCTGCCACTACTTTATGCATAGTAGATTTCCTTATGTCAAACCTCTCCATTTTGAATTATAGAATCAACCACATTGGAAGAGACCTCCAAGCTCATCCAGTCCAACCTAGCACCCAGCCCTATCCAGTCAACCAGACCATGGCACTAAGTACCCCGTCCAGTCTTTTCAACACTTCCAGGGACAGCGACTCCACCACCTCCCTGGACAGCCCATCCCAATGCCAATCACTCTGTGAAGAACTTCCTCCTGGCATCCAGCCTGTACTTCCCCTGGCTCAACTTGAGACTGTGTCCCCTTGTTCTGTTGCTGGTTGCCTGGCAGAAGAGACCAACCCCACCTGGCTACAGCCTCCCTTCAGGTAGCTGTAGAGAGCAATGAGATCTGCCCTGAGCCTCCTCTTCTGCAGGCTGCACACCCCCAACTCCCTCAGACTCCTCACAGGGCTGTGCTCCCGGCCTCTCACCAGCTTTGTTGCCCTTCTCTGGGCACCTTCCAGTATCTCAACATCTCTCTTGAATTGAGGAGCCCAGAACTGCTGAATTGTTTAAAAATGAAATTCTCATAATGAACATTTTAGTCATCAGCATACTCAAGCTGGCAAGGAGAAGATGCTTTGAATTGTATACAGGGGAAGCCAATGTTTTAATGTTAATCAAAAGTCAGAGACTCAACAAGCATATTTTTCCATTCTCTTGCTGTCTAAGTCTGCAATGCATGTGAGATTTCAATTTATCTTGCTCCTGATTTTTAAAATTTTATGCAAAATAAGCTTACAGTGAATTTCCAGCTAGACTTTTGAAGCCACATCTTCCTAAAATAGTGTCTGACTTATCTGAGCTGGTTTTGCTGCTTTGGGCTTTTTAAGTGTAAGAGACCCATCACATAGAATCATAGAATGGTTTAGGTTGGAAGGGACCTCAAGGATCATCCAGCTCCAACCCCCTGCCATAGGCAGGGACACCTCCCACTAGAGCAGGCTGCTCAAGGCCTCATCCAGCCTGGCCTTAAACACCTCCAGGGAGGAAGCATCCACAACCTCCCTGGGCAACCCGTTCCAGTGCCTTACCACCCTCACTGTAAAGAACTTCCTCCTAACATCCAGTTGGAATCTCCCCTCTGCCAGCTTAAACCCATTCCCCCTCGTCCTAACATTACTAGACCGTGTAAATAGTCCCTCCCCAGCTTTCCTGTAGGCTCCCTTCAAATACTGGAAAGCCACTATAAGGTCTCCTCGAAGCCTTCTCCTCTCCAGGCTGAAGAGCCCCAACTCTCTCAGCCTGTCCTCATAGCAGAGGTGCTCCAGCCCTCTGATCATCTTCGTGGCTCTCCTTTGGACCCGCTCCAGCAGTTCCATGTCCTTCTTGTATTGGGGGCTCCAGAACTGCACACAGTACTCCAGGTGGGGTCTGACGAGAGCAGAGTAAAGGGGGAGAATCACCTCCCTTGCCCTGCTGGCCACACTTCTCTTGATGCAGCCCAGCACACAGTTGGCTGTCTGGGCTGCATGTGCACACTGCCGGCTCATGTTGAGCTTACTAATATTCTGGTTGGCTGTCACCTTCACTTTATTTCCTACTAACCAACTCTGGGCTAAATCTCTGTACTGCAACTGGCAGCCTTCATCCCAAACCCTTGAGCTGCTAGCAAACTACCTTTGCAGAAACTAGGAAGCCTGAAAAGTAATTAATTTAATTTAAATTAGTGAATTTCATTTAAAGCAGGTGAATGTAAATTAAGTGAATTTCATTTAAATTAGGTGATTCTCCTCCTCTGCTCCACACTGGTGAGACCTCACCTTCAGTACTGCATTCGGTTCTGGAGCCTTTATCACAAGAAGGATATGGATGTGCTGGAATGTGTCCAGAGAAGGGCTGTGGGGATGATCAGAGGGCTGCAGCACCTCTGCTGTGAGGACAGACTGAGAGAGTTGGGGCTGTTCAGTCTGGAGAGGAGAAGACTCTGAGGAGACCTTATTGTGGCCTTCTAGTATCTGAAGGGGGCCTACAAGAAAGCTGGGGAAGGACTTTTTAAGATATCAGATAGTGATAGGACTAGGGGCAATGGAGCAAAACTGGAAGTGGGTAGCTTCAGATTGAATATTAGGAAGTTCCTCAGCATGAGGGTGGTGAGACACTGGAATGGGTTGCCCAGGCAGGTGGTGGAAGTCTCACCCCTGGATGTTTTTAAGGCCAGGCTGGATGTGGCTCTGGACAACCTGATCTAGTGTGAGGTGTCCTTGCCCATGGCAGATGAGTTGGAACTGGATGAGATCCTTTCCAACCCTGACAGTTCAGAAATTCTGTGATTCTGTAAATTTCATCTACCTGCAAAGCAGGCCTGCAGCCTAAGCTGGTCAGGAGACACCCTCTATAATCAAGAAAGAGGCATAGCTACCTCCAGGGATGGAGTTATTCTACATTGAGGTTTAGCTTGAATACAAAAAGAGCTTAGCTGACAAGTTTGTGTCCTTGCCTAAAAGTTTGGTCTCTGGCCACAGACAAGCAGGCTCCTGCCCTAAATCGTTAGATATCAGGAGAGATCAAAGTAATTAATTTACTTCCAGATTGGAAATAGTACACACTGCTCTGCTGGTTCCTTCAGGATTGCTGTCTCAGTGACCAGGTCGGAGCTTGAGGTGGTCCATGCCTACATAGCAAGGACATTCCCCTGGTTGTCTGTCTGAAGTCTGACAATGTTGAGTAGATAGCTGCCCCCATGAACCTACTTACTGTGGCCATTTTGTTCCCAGTCCACCCACAAGGGCCCAAGAGCCTGCCTTGTTCCTGATCACTTTAAACACCTTCATATTTTTCTCCTTTTTTCCCTTTTCTTTCTAGTTTGTTTTGTAGCATTTGGTTTCGGGCAACGATGGGGTTATGGTATAGAGCAGGATGCAGGACATTGGGTTCAAGAGATCTTTGGTTTGACCCAGTGGGGCTGCAGTGTTTTCTCAATATTCAAAGTCAAGTTGTTAGTTGATTTAGGAACACCCAAAAGATTTCTGAAAAAGCAAAAAGATCAGATCCTAATTCTGTGGACTTTGGTGATAGGTACTACAAAATCATATGGATGTCTGAGGTCTAAGTTCATCACTGTTCCTGTGAAACTTGGTTGTATTAGTAACTGAATCAAGAGGGGCACAAGCCTGGAAAGCCAGGAGGGTAGAGCTCCAGCATTTCTGAAGGGAGTGAGTGTTGTCCTTGACTTCTATGGAGCCAGGATTTTACTGGTTTGATTTTCTCACACTCCCAGAACCAGAGGGTATAAGAAGTAACAAGTCATGCTGCTGAATGGATGTGCAGAGCTATTTCTCCGTGCAACTGATCTTTCAAAGTTTATACTTGGGAAAGTATTTGGATGTAAACTGCAATTAAAAACCTTTCAGTCTTGCTGAAATAAATTTACATAAATAATAAGCCTTTCTATACTGCAGGGCAAAAGACAGGCTGCCTCAGGTTAGGAAGATAGAGTTGCAGAGCTTTTTGTTATAGGTGGCTGCTTTTCCACAGCTTCCTCTTCCTTGTGTGTTGGAGGATGGCAGATTTGGATGGGCATTTGGTTTAATTTGCCACAGGCTTTGGTTGAAATAGAATTCATGAAAACATGCAAACTCTTCTGCACGCTGCAAATTAAAGGGAAAAGATTAAAGGAATTGCTGTTCAGTGTTGACAAATTAAATGTTACCATGGATACCCTGGTCTGTTTATAGCAATAATAATAAATATTTTCAATTCACACTGTGCTTTTCGTCTCAAAAGATCCCCAGGTGGTTTACAAATGACATACATGGGTTGCTCCACATGGCACTGAGCTGCAGCCACAAAAATTGCCTAATAACCTATATTGGTACTGCCTGGCAGTGGAAGGTAGAAAATGTACTGTACCCTGAGTGCATCTGTAGGGGTTGTTTGGGAAAGCAGAATTGAAATGGCAGACCTGAAATCTAGCCAAGAGTTGAAGAGCAAAATGCAAAGAATCAGACAGGATCACGTATCAGGTTGCCGATAAGATTTGGTAATTCTTTGAGCAGATGGATTAAGTTTTTGTTAGAGCTGGGAGTTTCCTTCTTGAAGAACTTTCAGGTCAAAACCTTCCCCTTTTCACCCTGGGCAGAGTACCTTTGCAGTTTTGAAGGGAGAGAGCATCCTGCAGCAAGCAGCCAGTGGAGGGACCTTCTTGGGGGAGGGTTTTGAGTTAGCAGATGATCATCCCCTAAGGTTGATCATAGAATCATAGAGTCAATCAGGTTGGAAGAGACCTCCAAGATCATCCAGTCCAACCTAGCACCCAGCCCTATCCAGTCAACCAGACCGTGGCACTAAGTGCCTCATCCAGGCTTTTCTTGAACACCTCCAGGGACAGTGACTCCACCACCTCCCCGGGCAGCCTCTCCAGAAGTGGGGGAGAGATCTGGGTTTCAGCCCTGTTTGTTCACTTGGCCCTGCTCAGTGGCTGTCTTTATCCCTCCTGGGAGGGTTGTTCGCTTTGTAATAATGTGCTAAGCTTATTTAGGTTAATTATTTACATTACTATTGGCTGGGTGTTGAACGAGGTAACTCTGGTGTGCACAGCCAGTGAAGGGCTGGGTCATTCTCTCTGGCAATCTGTACAAAGTGGCTGTACCCCCAGCGGAGCAGATTAGAAACGATCTGGATAGAAATGCTAATACATCCCTCCTGCTGCCTGCATGAATACACCATCCAAGCCAGGAAGCAAAGGAGACTGTGTCTGCTCATCTCTTTTCAGAAAGAGAATTTCTCCTGGAACTAAGAAAGTTGGCTGAAACATCATGATGCTCACTGACATAATCCTGCATTTTTTTCTTCATGAACCAATGCTTTATGACTTAAGGAAGAAAACACATCATCAAACAAATAGAGGAAGAAATCCCCCCAAACTTGACAGTTCCAGACCTTTCCTTTAGATGACATTCAGCTTTCTGCTTTCTAGACACAGCGTGAGTAATTCTCTGTGCTTTTGCTTTCTTAGGCAGAACATTAGTGCTGATGTGACCTATATAGCCAGTGACAGGGAAAATGACTCTTTACACTTTATACTCAGGCTGTTTTTCTACATCGTTTATGGGAGGCAGGTACCCAATAGAGTCCAGTAAACTGAGAATTCCTCATTTCAGTGACTGCCTTTATAGTAGCAACTCTTGAATTCCTGAGCTGTGCTTACCCAACTTTCTGAGGTTGAAATAATTGCAGGTGCAACATTGCTATCAATGTTACATCTAAGTAGTTGTTATTTCACACTTTGGTCTTGAAGGGCCAAGAGACCTGCAAGACTGGGTCCTCTTTACCATAAAAGCAGCCTCCTCACTACTAACAGCTTTTTCTTTATGAACTTATTACTGAGCATCCAAATCATTAAAAGAAGTGTTAACAGAGAAGAGCTATTTGGTTGAGGCTCTTCACTGGGCCAAAACTAAGTGGAATTTAAATTAACTGCTGGAGTTCATTTGTGAGTCTCTTCCATCCTTTATAGAGAAGGACTTTAAGAAGTGCAACATCTCTTTTGTTGAGGTAGGGCTGAAGTTTATACTTTAAACACAGACCATGTTTGTAGATGTTTTGTAAACCTTTTGGTGTGCGTTGGGCAAGCTTCTAGCAAACTGTGGCTATTATTTTGATTGCAGTCTTCCTGAAACTTAGTGGCTTCCTCCAAGAACAATGCAAACCCTGATGAATTTACCTGGAATTTTATGCTTGGGAACCTGTAAAATTGGAGCACTTTAGTAGCTCATATCCATATTAACACACAATACAGGAAAAACAAAAGGATTGCACAGATTTCATAGCATCATAGAATGGTTTGGTTAGAAAGGGATTTTAAAGTTCATCTAAAAGCCTACTGCTGTGGGGAGAGATACCTGCTAGACCAAGTTGCTCAAGGCCCCATTTAATTTAGCTTTGAACAGTTTGGGAATTGGAGCCTCCACTGCATCTCTGGACAACCTGTCCTAGTGCCTCACCACCCTTATGGGGAAGAATTATGCCTTAAATCTAGCTCCTTACACTTCGAAGCTGCTATCCCTTGTCCTGTTGCTACCTACCTTTTGTACTGAAAGGCTGCAATAAGGTCTCTGTGGAACCTTCTCTTCTCCAGGCTGAACAACTCCAGTTCTCCCAGCCTGTCTTCACAGGAGAGGAGCTTTAGCCATCTGATCATCTTTGTGGTCCTCCTCTGGACTCACTTTGACAGTTCTATGTCCCTCTTGCATCAAGGGCTGTAGATCTTGACACCACTGCAGCTGCAGTCTCACCAGTGCAGAGCAGAAGGGGAGAATCACCTCCCTTGACCTGCTGGCCACACTTCTGATGCAGCCCAGCATATGGTTGGATTTCAGGGCTGCAACTGTATAGTGCCAGCTCATGTTGAGCTTCTCATAAGCCATCACTCCTGAGTCCTTCTTGGGACAGTTCTCTATCCAGCCTGTGTTTGTGCTTAGGATAGCCCTGACCCAGTTGCAGGGCCTTGAACTTGGCCTTGTTGAACTTCATGCAGCAACAGTGGCCTGCCACTCAAGCTTGCCATAGTTTCTCTGAATGATATCTCTCCCCTGCAGCATGTTGACTGCTCTACACAGCTTGGTGTTAGTCAAGTGCTGAGGATGTGCTCAGTGTCACTGCTCACATACAAAGATGTGCAGCAGTATCTGTTCTAGTGCTGACCCCCAAGGAACACTGCTTGTTGCTTGTCTCCACTTAAGCATCAAGCCACCGACTGCTACTCTTCAAGTGTGATTGTCAAGCCAATTCCTTATCCACTGAGCTGTCCACTCATCAAACCCATGTCTCTAAGTCTAGAGACAGAGCAGCTGGATGAAATCAGTTGCTCTTCCTTGTCCATCAATGCTGTTACCCCATCATAGAAGGCCTCCATATTTGTCAGATGTGATTGTGAAGCCACATTGGCTGCTACTTATCTCCTCATTTTTACTGTGCCTTAGCCTCAGACCTCTCAGATGCTTCTGCATCTTTCCCCACCATCAGCAGCTCCCTGAGATCTCCACGTGGTGCCGGAGCCTCCTTCCTACCCATTCCTGAAGGCAACAGTAAAAACCTTTCTGTCGTGTGGAATGGGATTGTTAAGATATTGGCCACGTTTTCTTGGATGCTTATTTATAAACCTTTGGCTTGCTTCTAGCCTTCTATGAAAACTTTGCCAGCCTTAACTCTTAATTTTTGTCAGTTGATAGGACAGGGATGATTTCCCTGCCTCTTTCAGCTGATTGCAGAAAGCACTCTGAATCACATTTGAAAACATCGTTGGGTAAAAAACGTGCAGAGAGGAGTTTACAAGCCATGTGATGAAATACCAGGAGGAGGAAGAAGAGCTCCGAAGACTTTTGTGTGTGCGTGTACATTTGGCTCTGTTTACCATCATTACTGCTAAATTACTTTTGTTGTTTTCCCACAATCACTTAACGCTCTTACAGATAATCTCTTGTGTTCTGCTGTCATTTGTGCTTCCAGAGACTTGCCTTTAGTATAAGTAGTGGATGACTGATGGTGTACTGTAATATTGAGATGATTCACTGTATTTCAAACGATTAAAACATTCTGCTTGTATTCGAAGGGCTGAAATTCGTGCACAATTTGCTGCAAGTCAGAAATCCCCAGGAGCAAAGGGAGTCACAGCAGCAGGGGCTGCAGCGTAGCAGGGAATACAAGGAGCACCAGTGGGTAGATCACAGCAAAATCTAACCCTTCATCTTTTTTTTTTCAGTTGTGTGCTGACTCCTACACAGGGATTTGACAGATAGAGCTGGCTTATTGACTCGTTAGTCTTGCACTAATTGACTGCTGGTTTAGATACCGGAGCCTCTAACCAGCAGTTAAACTCTGAGTAGGCACGGCGGTAAGATGCCAGTGAGAGTGTTTGGGGGAGGAGAAACCTGCTGGGTGCATGCCTCTTGGATTCGGCTCCCCGCGCCGGGAGATGTGTGAGGTTGGCTGTGCGAGCTGTCAGCGGCAGAGATCCCAGGGCAGCTGAGAGCGAGCTCAAGCGCTCTGCTTGCAGGCGGGGAGAGAAAGGCTGGTGCTGAAAGTACAACCTGGCAGGATCATGACAGAGCCAAGCAGCAGGAAGGAAGGATTTAAAAAATGCCGGAGTGCTACTTTCAGCATCGATGGCTATAGCTTTACAATCGGTGAGCCTGGTTTAGTTCCTTTTCCTCCCTTCGTTGCTTCTCTTCTCCTTGCATCCTCTCGGTCTTTGCAGCTCCAGTAAGTACAGGTAGAAGACAACTATTGACAACTGCCTTTTGTTGATATATGCTTTTAAAATGTATAGATGTCCTGCAACTTTTGTCTGGGTTGGTTTCCCATCCTGCCTTCTGTATGTTCTTCTGCCCAAGAAACTTACCTTTGATACGCAGCCGCACTAAATCCTTTCGCTGGGTTTTGGCAGGAGTTCACAGAGACGCCTGCAAAACTTTTGTTTGGGAACCTTATCTCAGGAAAGCCTGGGCTTCAGGATTGCAGGTTTCCAACTGGCAGGCTGCATTTCCTTCCGATGAGCCTGGAACACAACCCTTGGGAGCCTTGGCTTTGCTTCCAGTATTTCTCTCTCCATTTAGCCAGCGTTTCCAAATCCTCTAACCTTTTACCTCTTCTCGGTTTGTGTACAGATACGTGCAACAGTTCTCGTTGCCTCTCAAACCCCCAAATCTCTGGGGCAGAGAGTGATGCAAGGGGAGATCAAGATTTTTATGAGTGGTGGTTGTGACTGTTTGAAGAGTGCAGTTCATTGTTTGTGTTCACTGTCTTAGGGAAAACGGGAGGCTTCTCAAAGTGACAGGTGTCTGTGTTTTTCCAAGAGGCTTGTTATGCAAAGTTAAAATCTGAAGATTCCCTGAGCAGGCTGCTCTGCTAAAACTCTGTATCTCACTAGGCTGTTCTATAAATCCCTACAGATCTTAGAAGCAAAGCAAGCTTGCATCTCATTTTAATTTATAGATGAAATTATATCCTTAACTTGTAATAATCAATTGATACAAATTTCCATTGAACACCTTTAAGATGATAGGGATCCTACTTCCCTGCAGTGAAATCAGCAAAGGTTTTCCTGATCTCTTCTAGTGAAACTGGGTCACAATTTCACCTAATGATGATGGGTACCAGCTTTTTATTGGTGCAGAAGGAGATACCTGTTTATTCCCCTGCTTTATGGAAAACTTGTTTGGCAATCATTAAAATCATTCAAACATTAAACTTGCTGAAAAGAAGAGATGGAGGTGTATGCTTCATTAAAACCTCTTTGTGTAGCCAGCTGTTGATGTGCACATAGCATTTTAAAGGTGAAACTGCCAGGCAAGTGCTACTTCTCAAATTTCTTTCTCTAATAGGAAGGTGCTTGTCCTTCCAGCAGGTTAAACTGCAACATGCTCACTTTTGAACTCCCTATCTTAATCTCTCCCCGTCTCGGTGTCATTACTAATAGTGTTATTTCATCAGATCGTGCCAGTCTGGAGGATAAACATTTCCTCTTTGAGCTAGGCACATTATCTGAAGATGATAAACATTTATGACTATGCCTAATTATTTTCTATTTGTTTGTTTGTTCGTGAACAGTGCAAGAGGATTGCTGTATTTGTTGCTTTGCTCTCTTTAGTGCTACTCGTGCTCACGAAACGAGCAGACCAAATTTTGCATCAAATTACTTGGGTTTAGAATTGCAGCTTCTTCAGCTTCTTAGGGCAGTTGTTGCATAGGAGTTCCTTTGCTATTTTCTTCTAGTTGGTGCACGCAACCAACGTCTTGGATTCTGTGATCTGTGCATTATATAACATTTCTTTTTATATCTGGGCAAGTGTGCACTGGATTGACTCACACAGCCATGAAAACTCTGTAAACATGCTATCTAGTATTACCAGTGCTGTGGCAGACAGACCTGAATGATTCATGTGCTTATTAATCTTTATCCTGAAGAAAACAAGTGTATCCAAAAGATCTTCCAACAACATCAATGTGTTAAGGATGGACTTAAATGTTCCCCCCCCCAGTCAAATGAGGCTTCTCTGTAGGTGTCTGCTTAAGAAGTTTTTGGGAAATGCTGAGCTTCTCTGGGAGCTTCTCCTTCTCTGGAGACTTTCAAAGCCTGCCAGGATGCATTCCTGTGTGAACTACCCGAGGTGATCCTGCCTTGGCAGGGAGGTTGGACTTGATGATCTCTGGAGGTCCTTTCCAACCTCTAAGGTTCTGTGATTCTGCATCTGCTATTGAAGTATCAGAGAAGGTAGATACTCTTGTGGCACAGAGTCATATCAGGTTGAGAGAAATGAGTTTAATTCACTCTTGTACTAACTGCTAAGAAAGCTGTCTTGGAAACCAATCCCTTACAATGAAACAATGATAATTTTAATGAAAGTCCTGGGCCTAACATCAAACATGAAGGCATGTGGGCACGGAAGAAGGCTGGTGCAAGAAGAGCTCCTTGCTGGTGGCTTGCAGTTAGGTAGCCTTGTGTTTCTGGAGGTGATCAGCATCTGTTCAGACAGTAGTGCAACCTAGAGCAACTTCCAGTTAGACCACGCTAATTTCACTTGGGTTGCTTACAACACTGAGAGTGGGACAGGAGAGCTGTGGGAACTCTGCACTTACAGGTTGGATGTTAGGAAGAAGTTCTTCCCAGAGAGAGTGAATTGCCATCGGAATGGGCTGCCCAGGGAGGTGGTGGAGTTGCCGTCTCTGGAGGTATTAAAAAAAGCCTGGATGAAGCACTTAGTGCCATGATGTAATTGATTGGACAGGGCTGGGTGCTAGGTTGGACTGGGTAAGCTTGGAGGTGTCTTCTAACTTGGTCTGGTCTGTTCTGTTCTTACAAGGACTTGACATATCCCTGCAAGAGAACGGGATACACCATAGCAGAAAAGCAAATGTATGGCCACACTTGATAGCTTGCTTCTGTATGAAGAAACAAAGTAGCTGCAAATCCCTTTCCCCCAGGACCCTGGGGAGGGCTGAGGTGTGCTGGTCTATGTCCACTGAAGATTTCAGTGTGGCTTTCAATATTCTGCTTTTGGGGCCTTTTTTGCACTAGTAGCATGTAAAGGGATGCAAAGGGACTACAATAGAGTCACAGTGAGCAAATCATTTGGTGGGGTCACTCAGGACAGGAATTATGTGTTTAGTTTGCTCTAGAAAGTTTGATGTATCTCAGATGAAGAGTTCTTTACTTGCCATGGTCTATGTCAGTGAATTTCAGAGTCAATGAAGTCTTGTATACACAATCTATTGTGTCTGAGCTTCTGTTTAAAGTTGGTCTAATTTTCCTCCACTAAAAGCATGAATGGTAGCTGATTTTAAAATAGAAGAAATTAAGAGTTAAGGTAGGTTGTGGTTTTGTTTTTCCTTTTGTTCTGTGCCTTGTCTCACTTCTGTGAGAGCTAAGAGCTAGTAAATCTGAATGCCAGTGTGTTACCGACTTTGCTGCTGTAGTTGACTGACTAAAGGTGCAAGACAGAGGAACATCCACTGTTTTTAAAGCTGAGGAAAAAATGGTAAACACAAACATTAGCAAGAGGATATTTTCTTTCTGCATTTACCACCTTCCTATGACTAAGAGCTAATTTCATTAACGCTCCTACTCTCTGCTTTTCATATCCAGAAGCACCTGGCAACACTGTTCTGTCCCATCCAACCTATCTAATAAATTCATTTTATAGATTAGAATGAAATGAAATGATAGTGAGTTCTGCTGTAACTCAGGTGTTTAACTAGAGGGGAGGGATGTGGCACTGAGCAGCCTAGTTTGTAGCAGTTGTTTCCAGATCTTGCAGGAAAATTTCTTTAGGAGGACACTGTCTCCATTTCATGCACAAAAGTTTCCTTCCAGTCATTACCAAAGATCTGAGTTTTGCTTGGTTGTGCTTTTGAGCCTTCTTTTTATTTATTTTTTTTTTTCTGGAGTTTCTCTGGTACTATTAACAGTTCACTACTTGAAACCCATTTCAACATCCCTTTCAGTATCACAGGTAGAACAGCCCTAGTAGATCATGCTGGTCCCTTTGACAGGTCTCTTCATCAGTACCTTCTGTATTTTGGTAGTGGAAAACACAGTCTGAAGAGGTGCATGCACTTTGTTGCTCTGGCAAAGGTTGGAAGCAAATTACATTTTGAACTTGGCTTCATTAGGATAAGGTAAAAAGAATGCCTTCATCTTTGTTGTGTGACTTTGTCTTTTACTCACTTCAAAGGGTTTAGGAGCGGAACAGACAGGAATGGGCTCTTGAAATGTTGTGGGTTGAAGCCCTACAAGGAGCAGCTGAGGGAGCTGGGGTTGTTCAGCCTGGAGAAGAGGAGGCTCAGGGGAGACCTTATTGCTCTCTACAATTACCTGAAGGGAGGTTGTAGCTACGTGGGGATTGGTCTCTTCTCCCAGGCAACCAGCAGCAGAACAAGAGGACACAGCCTCAAGATGTGCCAGAGCAGGTTTAGGCTGGATGTTAGGAGGAAGTTCTTCGTGGAAAGAGTGATTGGCATTGGAACAGGCTGCCCAGGGAGGTGGTGGAGTCACCGTCCCTGGAGATGTTAAAGAAGAGGCTGGATGAGGCACTTAGTGCCATGGTTTAGTTAATTAGAAGATGTAAGGTGATAGGTTGGACTGGATGATCTCGGAGGTCTTTTCCAACCTGGTTAATTCTATGATTCTACATCCTAACCATAGAGATGATTTCTCCAGAGTACCAGAGGGTACAAGGAGCTGAAGAGTCCAGCCCAGTGGGTGGGCACAGGCAATTGTGTTCTTCCATCCCAGAATGCCTGTGTCTCCACCTTGAGAAGGGAAGAGCAGCACAAGCTTGTCTTTGCTATACATGAGAGCAGAGCCTGGAACAGCCTGTCTGGGGTCTGCAGGTGGCAAGCTAAATTTCAGGCTGCATCACTTCACTTGGGTTTGGTATTGCTGGAGGGGAGGGTAGAGAGGCATGTTGAGGAGATCATCTGAGGCCTGGAGAGAAGTTGTGTGAAGTTTTGGACTAAGGAAGTCCTTGGAGAAATGTGTCCAAGGTGGACTATGGATTTTTGTGTCTTTTATATGCTTTGCACTGTAGTATGTAGTTATGGATAGCATTTCCATTTAAACCTTCCAACCCTGTGTGGAGTGGTTTACTTTAACTCCTTTGGGAAGGGTTGAAGAGCTCTATCTCACTCCTTAAACCAAGACATATTTTTTTTTTCTGGAAATAAACCAGAGAAATAAGAGCAGTTCAAATGTGTGGGATTTTGTTTTATTTAGCTTTGGTTTTATACTGTATTTTGGCCAGAGAACTTTGTACGTTGATGCTTCGTAGCAATTAAGTCGACTGTTTTGTTCTTTTGTATTGATTTTTTAGCCTTACTGGAGTTTGTCATCCATTTGAGGGCAACAGCACCTTTACAACCCACATAAGAGGCAGCTTGAGCAGAATAGAATCAACCAGGTTGGAAGAGACCTCCAAGATTATCCTGTCCAACCTATCACCCAGCCCTATCCAGTCAACTAGACCATAGCACTGAGTCCCTCATCCAGGCTTTTCCTGAACACCTCCAGGGACGGTGACTCCACCACCTCCCTGGGCAGCCCATTCCAATGCCAATCACTCTCTCTGTGAAGAACTTCCTCCTAACATCCAGCCTGTATCTCCCCCGGCTCAACTTGAGACTGTGTCCCCTTGTTCTCTTGCTGGTGGACACCTATAGGCTCATGCATTTACATGGAGATTTGCTTTAATTCTGCTCTTAGTTGTTTATAACAAAAAATGTGATTGTGAGCAAAAGCTTACTGTTATTGCAAGGTGCTGACAAATCTCCCTGTAGTTCTGCAAGTGCATCACTCACAGCCCTTCTTCAAAGGAGAAATGTCTGCCTGTGGGGTCAGTTTGCTTTCAGGAATGGAGAAAGGGTAGCCTCTGCCTACCCAAGAACAGTGCTCCTGGAAAAAAAAAAGTGTCTGTCCCTAAATGTCTTTGTCAGACCCCACCTGGAGTACTGTGTGCAGTTCTGGAGCCCTCAACACAAGAAGGACATGGAACTGCTGGAGCGGGTCCAGAGGAGAGCCACGAAGATGCTCAGAGGGCTGCAGCAGCTCTGCTATGAGGACAGGCTGAGAGAGTTGGGGCTCTTCAGCCTGGAGAAGAGAAGGCTTCGAGGAGACCTTAGAGTGGCTTTGCAGTATCTGAAGGGAGCCTACAGGAAAGCTGGGGAGGGACTATTTACATGGTCTAGTAATGTTAGGACGAGGGGGAATGGGTTTAAGCTGGAAGAGGGGAGATTCTGACTGGATGTTAGGAGGAAGTTCTTTACAGTGAGGGTGGTGAGACACTGGAACAGGTTGCCCAGGGAGGTTGTGGATGCTTCCTCCCTGGAGGTGTTTAAGGCCAGGCTGGATGAGGCCTTGAGCAGCCTGCTCTAGTGGGAGGTGTCCCTGCCTATGGCAGGGGGTTGGAGCTGGATGATCCTTGAGGTCCCTTCCAACCTAAACCATTCTATGATTTTATGATTCTATGATTCTTTGCTACATAAAGAGATTTGAAAAAGAGCCACAAAACCCACAAAACTTTGCTTTTACTTTTTTCCCTCCCTCTCTCTCAATGGTACTGAAAAGATATTTTCTTAATAAGAGCTGATAGGAAGCACTGATGATTTCTGTGGAAACAGTGGAATGCTGTCAGCTGAAAGGTATGAACTAGGAAATTGAAGCTTATTAATATAACACAGGTACTGTTTGCAATAGGACCTGAGATTTTTAATGTCATTTCAGGGAGTCTGATGTAACTATAATAGATTACAAAGAATTAAAACCTCTTCCAACACATCTCTACCTCCAACAGATTGACCTAAATTCATCAGACAGACTGTGCTGAATTAAAGCTCTAAAGTTATGAGAGTTTTCCCTGCTCCTTCCATGAGAAAGGTTTACCTTTAAGCACTGTCGTCTCTGTCTGCTTTGTCTGCAAATACACCTGAAGAGACTTGATAGTTGGCATGCATTGGGGTGAAATGCCAGCTGGCACTTTGTAGGGGGTCATGGTCTCTGCCACAGGCAACAGGAATTCCTGCTGTTGCTGCTTCACCTGTTGCTGCTTGTATGAAGGGGTGGATATGGTGGTTTCTGTGGCATCTGCAGGTTCTCAACGTTGTGCTGACATCTTTGATGTTGCAGAGCTGCACTGCTGTAAGCTAAGTAGATGATCTTTGAAAAGACCCCAGCAGTAGTTCTTGTGTAGCAAGATGCCTGGCAATGCTTTCACAGAGCTCTGCCCATTTGTTTCTGTGGACAGTCTACATTATCACGGCTACCTGCTGCTCACAGCTGTGCTCTGCTACCTCTGTCTTGGCATCTAAATACCCAGTGAGTGTGTTTGGGGCTATCCCCTTCTCTCTGAGTTGTTTTCAGCGAGAGGTTGCTGTGTGGCATTGGACACCACGTCCAAAGGATCAGATTCAGATTACAGTTCCCTGTGGAAAGATCACATCAAAAGTGTTATTTTCCTTTCTTCTCTTGATGTTATTTGTCAAGGAAGATGTGAACAGTAAAATTTCTGCAGCATACTTTTGATGTGAGTTGATGAGCATCCATTCCTTTTCTATTTGTCTGTGCCCCAAACATGGGAGAATAACCTCCAGAGCCCTGGGTAAGATGTGAGTGGATAAAACCATTGTTATCACAGTCAGGAAGTGCTCCTTTCATTACTTCACATCAAGTTTTTATTTTTAAGGTTGGCAAATGGCATGTGTCCGGGTCTTGGTGCTTGGTCACCTCTGAATCTTGCTCTAGGACTAATGACACCAAATAGTCTAAGCCCTGCAGTGGGAATGAAATCCACTGGAGTGAAGTAACTGTGAAAACTGGGCTTGTGGGGCAGCAGAGTATCACAGTATCACCAAAGTTGGAAGAGACCTCACAGATCATCAAGTCCAACCCATTACCACAGAGCTCAAGGCTAGACCATGGCACCAAGTGCCACGTCCAATCCTGCCTTGAACAGCTCCAGGGACGGCGACTCCACCACCTCCCTGGGCAGCCCATTCCAGAAATCGCAGTACAAGGTGCAAATAGGGCAGAAGGTAGACAGACCTGGCTGGAGAGGGGCCTCCTGTTTCCTTCATGCCAGATCCTAAACCACCATACTGCTTGTCCTCCTGTTCTTCTCCTGTAAGGGCAAGAAGCACAGTCCATCCTCTTCTAAAGACAACAAATGATTGCTGCCTCTAGCAGGAGGGACCCCATCTTACCATGGTGAAAAACAGACTTCACAGTATCACACAGTATCACCAGGGTTGGAAGAGACCTCACAGATCATCAAGTCCAACCCTTTACCACAGAGCTCAAGGCCTTTTGCCAACCTCTGCTCCCAGTTCCTTCTCAATCGATGCAGTGAGATGAATTACAAAGCTCAGATTTTCTAGAACCCCCAAAGTTTTAAAGAAATAAGTAGGCATGAACTCTTTGGTGCTGTTTGAGCTGTGTTCTAGGCAGGCAGCCAGGCCTGTTCCTGAGCAGACAGGTTCTGACTGGAAGCAACCTTCCCTCATTTGCAGCATCTCCCTCTCCCATGTTGAAAGCCAGAGGTCTGTATTCTCTGTCTCATATTGCCGCTATGAGGACCAGAGTCTAGAAGCTTTCAAACTTTAATTGCCTTTGGGTATTTGCATTTTTGCTGCAGATCTATTTTAAAATCTAGTGCTGTACTAATTGGTCTATTTTCCTGCTGTAGTGTAAATGCAAGCTCATTTATCCAAGCTCTGTAGCTCTGCATGAGTAATGAAGCAAAAGGCAGGATGCTGGCCAGCGGTAAATCTGCATTACTCCATTGCAGTCGTGGGAACTGTATTGCTTTAAATGAGAAAAGGATCTGCCCAGGATGGTCTTTTCCAGGTAACAGAAATGCTTTTGTGGGTCAGAGAAGGAACTGCTCTACCTACAAGAAAGACAAATCACTCAGCTTTTCATGGCTTGCTTCCAAGACTTCAAGCTTGTGCTGATATCTTGCTCCCCACTTCGCTCTGCCTGGTGCGCTCATATCTGGTGATCCTGCTGGAACTCGGTCCCAGATTTCTAATAGCTACAAGCTTGACATTTTCAGGCCTGGGGACTTAACCCTCCTGACTACATCAAAAGGTTTGTGCTACTGCTGTGTGCAAAGTTGGAAGTGTGGCACGGGGAAAGTTGTAGTAATTACAGAACAGATGCACTTAATGAGGTCTCTACTGCCTTCCCAGCTGGTAAGTCGAGCGGTGCACTGGGACAGTGTGACAGCAATCGCTCGGGTCGTTGTGTGACATCACCTTCTCCTCCTTGTTGTCATAGCAGCTGCAATCAACTCCCTGAATATTTTCCTCGGGGAGACCGCAAACATCATCTCTCTCCATTAAACGGCCGTGCATGGTGCTTAGTCTCTTGCTGTGACCGCTGCACAATGCCAGATCTTATTTCTGCCCTCACACCCACCCCAAACACTCCCCAGCCCTTCCTCACTATAATGAGGCTTGTCAAATGGTATGATACTGGGGAGGGGGCAGACAGCTTGCTCAACCCAGTTAATTCAGTTTCAACTCTAAGTGCCTTTTCTACACTCAGTAGGTTTACAGCCAGTTTAGACTTGTCAGAGGTAGCTGTTTGGATTTGGGTTGTGTATCCTTTCTCTTTTAGTATTGATGCTAAATGACTACAGGGAGTGAACGCTTTCCAAACCTAAATTTTGCTAGTTCCTTCCCTGTGATATGGGTAGCTGATGTTGAACATCTTCCCTATGAGCAGAGCCTGAGGGAGTTGGGTCTTTTTAGCTTGGAGAGGAGGAGACTAAGTGGTGACCTCATTCATGTTTATAAATGTGTAAGGGACAAGCGCCAGGAGGCTGAAGCCAGCCTCTTCTCGGTGATGCCCAGTGACAGGACAAGGGGAATGAGTGGAGTTGAGGCATAGGAGGTTCCATGTGAACCTGAGGAAGAATTTTTTTCATGGTGAGGGTAACACAACGCTGGAACAGGCTACCCAGGGAGGTTGTGGAGTCTCCCTCTCTGGAGATATTCAAGAATCATCTGGATGCATTTCAGTGTGATCTGCTCTAGGTGATCCTGCTCTGGCAGGGGGGGGCTGGACCAGCTGATCTTTTGATGTCCTTTCCAGCTGCTGACATTCTATGATCCCCTAGTGTGGCATGCTGATGGCTTTTTATGAGCTCACTTTTCCCCATTCCATTTCAATTTTTTTAAACTTTCTTTTCTGGGTCTTGTACTCTTGAACTGTGGCAATGGATTTAGTCCTCCAGATTTGTACTAGTGTTTTCCTCTTTATGCTTTGTCCTTTTTTCTCTTATTTTGTGCTTCATGAATGCCAGAGTGATTTAGTTTGAATCACCTCAACTGAAAACTAAGCTTTCTTGCTGTAATCCCCCTACACAGCTAAGTACACACAGAAAACTTGTAGGGATTTCCTTCCCCCCCTAGTTATTTCTAGTTCAAACAGAGCAAGTTATTAAGCCCCTTTGGAAACAGACTTGAAGTGAAAAATATAAATCCATTAACTTTCTCTGAAGTTACTTACAGCAAAATGTTCCTCTGCTTTGAATACTAAGTTTGAATGTGGTGGTGGTTGTTGGTTAGTTGTTGGTTGGTTGGTTGTTGGTGGTTTGGGTTTTTTTTTCCTGAGCCCTGTAGATCATAGAATGCTTTAGATTGAAAGAGACCTTTAAAGATCATCTAGTCCAACCCCCCCTCCAGTGAGCAGGGACGTCTCCAACTAGGTCAGGTTGTTCAGAGGCCAACCTGACCTGGACTATTTCCAGTGATGGGGGCTTCCACCACATCTCTGGGTGACCTGAGCCAGTGCTTCACCACTCTCATAGTAAAAAAAGTCTTCCTGACATCTAGTCTAATTCTGCTCCTTTTTACTTTAAAACTGTTATCCTTTGTCCTGTGATGATAACAGCCTATCCCAGTGTTCTGTCACCCTCACAGTGAAAAAATTCTTATGTTTCCATGGAAATTCTTATGTTTCAGCTTCCACCCATTGCACTGATGCCCACTTACAGGACAAGGGGCAATGGGTGGAGGTTGAGATACAGGAGGTTCCATGTGAACCTGAGGAAGACCTTTTTCACTGTGAGGGTGACAGAGCACTGGAGAAGGCTGCCCAGGGAGGTTGTGGAGTCTTTCTCTCCGGAGATATTTAAGAACCATCTGCATGCATTCCAGTGTGATCTGCTCTAGGTGATCCTGCTCTGGCAAGGAAGCTGGAGCAGATGATTTTTTGAGGTCCCTTCCAGCCCCTGACATTCTATGATTGCCCCTTGTCCTATCATTGGCCGTCACTGAGCAGAGCCTGGCTCCATCCTCTTGGCACTTGCTCTTTACATATTTGTAACCATTAATGAGGTCACTCTTTGGTCTTCTCCAAACTAGAGAGACTCAACTCCTTCAGTTTCTCCTTGTAAGCAGAGATAATCCATGGATATCTTTAGAAAGTCCCGAACAGGACACCCGATGCTAGTTTTAAAAGTTCTTTTGCAGATAAAGAGTTATTTTCCCTCTGGTAACATCAACAGAAATAGAATTCCAGCAGAAAATACCTAAGACCCAGTGACTGCTGCTAACTGTAGCTTTTTGGTCAATTGCTTTTCATAGGTGATGCAGTGTATGTAGATCATCTGGCAACAAGCATCTTGTTTTACTTCAGTGGAAGCAATTCTGAGTTTTCACAAGTGTGATTCAGGGTAGATTTGAGAGTGTTTAGCTTGGGTGTGTGTTTCTTCTGCAGAAGTGATTGCTTTTTCTATGCTGTGGATTTTTGGGTGTGAGAGAGGTGGCTATCAAGGTATAGATAGAAACAATTGCATTGGAACTTCCTGCCTTGTAGCGCAAAGCTGCAGCATGCTATTGTGTGTTGAGGCTGGAGCTTGACATGCTCAAATGATGATTATCCCAGAAATTGGCTGAAGGGAAGGTGTAGCAGCCTCTCCATGACTGCAGTTGCACCCCACTTTGCTGCAGAGAGCAAGCACTAATTGCCATCAGCTTTAATTCATCTGGCTGTCAGGTTGAGTCCTTTTGTCTTGGCTGGCCCTACTGCAGGTCAAACAGCTGGAGAAACCATAACCAAGCAGTTGCTTTTAAAAGGCCACCTGGAAGTCATCACAACAGCTTGGGGAAATTGGGGGATCCTGGCTGTTAAGTACTGTATTTGAGTTCCACTTGACCAGGCTGAAGCTATGAGTTGAATATGAACTCACATCAGCTGGTGGTAGATGTTGTAACTCAGCAAATGCCTCAACTATCAGTCCAGCCTGCTAGTATTCCCCAGCATTCCTCCACTTCCTGAAGTAGCAACAGGTTATTATTACTACAGTTGCTAGGTGGCTTCATTATTATTCCTGTCTCCATGGCTAATGCTTCATTGTTCTTGAATCAAGGGAAACATAAGCACAGAGAATGACAATTACAACACTGCTGATGACTTGGATCCTCTTGCTACTGGAAGACACTTCTGTCAGGTTGACAACATGATCAGAGAAAATGTTCCTTCATGGGAGAATATGTTTATTCTTTAGTGGTGTTTGCTGCCTTATGTTCCAGCCTAATGCCTCCTATTAATTAGAATTCATTATGCCAATTAATTGAAGTGGCATTTTTGAAGTGGAATTCTGCACAATGATTTGTCATTTACTCTCTGTTTATGTTTGCCTGCTTGCCCTCTGAAGAAGCAACAATAATTTAAACCTTCTGTTCTATTAACTGTCATTTACAGGAACACTTTACATGCATAATTATTTTCTCTAGCTCTGCACTGCTACTTAAATGAAACCTCTGGGATGTGCTCCCAGCTGGTTGCGTGTTTACGTGTTGCATTCAGTCAGTTGAGTTTGATCTCTCTCAGGTTGTTTGTGGCAAGTAAGTTTTGTGTCCTTTTGGGAAGTTTTTAGCTTTGATCATTTCAGTGTTTATTAGGCACTAATCTGTTCAGATGCTCTGGATAAGCCTTCTCAGGGAATGCTTGTATCTTTTGGTCTCTAAGCTAAGGAGCCAAGGAAATTTGGCCTTTTGATACCTGTAGTGGTTTTGCAAGTTTTGAGAGCTCTCAGTTCCCAGCACCATTCCATAATATGTCCAGATGCTTCCACTGAGGTATCCATATGTTCATCATGCCTCCTGGGATACACCTGAGGAAATCAGAGAGTGCTCTGTAAAATATAGTCAAAATCCTTCCTCTGTAGAAAGCTGCTGTTTAAATTCATGCTCCTTTAAAAGGTTTTAGCCCTCTCTGTTGCATCCATAGCACTATGTGTTTTGAGACAGAAGGCTTATGCCATAGTCATATAGCTCTTCAAAGGTACTCATACCTTTTGTGCACTGTAGGACCGACAGATAAGGCTCTGCTGCACAGAGAGACCACAGCCGGTTTGTCTTGATGATCCTGAGACCATGTGCTGACTTTTGATGACAGAGCCCTAAATGATGTTCCATTTTCAACTACAAAACTGAGGATTTACTGTGTTGCAGAGAGTTGGTGTTTGTTGTGGCTTGCTTGCTCTTGGAGCAGTACTGTCTCTAGAAAAGGCCAAGGGATTTTTTTTTTTTCCATACAGAATTGTGTCTGTGCACTTCAAACCCAAAGCATCTCTTGGGAGACGTAAGAGAGACATAGTATGTGTGACTGCCCGGTTCAGCCTGCATACCGCCTGCGATGGCTTTTCAGTATTGCTGATAAAAAGCTTGAATCACTTCTCACAAATGTTTCCTTTAGTGGGTTTCAGGAGAGCAAAACAAATAAGTGTTTTCCCTCAGCCAATATTTCAATTTGAAGGGCCATGTGCCACTTTTAAGCTAAGACTGCCATTTTCTGTATTAGAGAGTGTCAGAGTTTTGCTCAGGGACTTCACCAAGAGGGTGTGTGTGTCTGTATATGTATGTATTTTCAACTGCAGTGCAGTAAAAGCTCTTAAGTCAGGCCTTGGATCTTTCGTCTTTTTATCACAGGTTGACATTAACTGATTGGTGAATCTTTGAAATGTATTAGTTTTAAATATACATAGCATTACAACAAAGCTGTCCTCTTCGACTTGAGAAGACAGCTTTGAGGGAAAAGTAGACATTATACTGGTCACTACTTTTATGGATATTGGTGGTTCAGATGAATCATAGAAACAGTCAGGGTTGGAAGGGACCACAAGGGTCATCCAGTTCCAACCCCACTGCCATGGCCAGGGACACTCTACCCTAGATCAGGCTGGCCAGAGCCCCATCCAGCCTGGCCTCAAACACCTCCATGGATGGGGCCTCAACCACCTCCCTGGGCAACCCATTCCAGACTCTCACCACTCTCATGATGAACAACTTCCTCCTCATGTCCAGGCGAATCTCCCCAACTCCAGCTTTGCTCCATTCCCCTTAGTCTTGTCACTCCCTGATATCCTAAATAGTCCCTCCCCAGATTTTTTGTAGGCCCCCTTCACATACTGGAAGGCCACAAGAAGGTCACCTGGGAACCTCGTCTTCATCTCCATCTCCAGACTGAACAGCCCCAACTCTTTCAGTCTGTTCTCATAGCAGAGCTGCTGCAGCCCTCTGAGAATCTTAATGGCCCTTCTCTGGACATGCTCCAGCATCTCCACATCTCTCTTGTAATAGGGGTTCCACAACTGGATGCAGTACTCCAGGTGGGGTCTCACCAGAGCAGAGTAGAGGGGGAGAACCCTCTCCCTCGACCTGCTGGCCACACTTCTCCTGATGCAGCCCAGGATCTGGTTGGTTTTCTGGGATAGAAGTGCACACTGCTGACTCATGTTGAGCTTCTTGTCCACCAGCACCCCCAAGTCCCTCTCCTGAAGTAATGAAGTAATAATGATAAAGCTGGCAGGTAGTTCCAGTGCCATTTTTCATGTCAGAAGTGCTTAATGGTTTGTCTGCAAGAGTTTTTATTTTAAAGCATACATTGCTCTTCGTGTGAGTAAATCCTTTCCCACCATGACTGGAGACCAATTGCTGCAAAGGTGACTTGGAGAACTATCTGCAGGTGCTCACCAGCAGATTGCCAGTGACAGGAAACTGGGAAGCAGCACTTGGTTTCTATATGCACCAGAAGCTTTTGTTGCTGAGCTGAATTTCAATTGCTTGAAGCAATTATATCAGATAGGATTGTGTAACCAGTTCACCTCTGCTGTGAGCTGGTAGAAAGCAGCCAAGCTGTAAAGCAAAGAGACACATGATGGTGCTCCTAACATCTGCTTCAGTGGCTTATGAAGTGGTGTAACATTACTGTAAGGTTGACTTGCTATTAATGAGAAGTTTATTTACCAGGATTATCTCTCTTAGCTTTTTGCACATGCTGTTCTCTGTCTGTGAGAAACCCTTCCTCTCTCTGCCACCTGGCAGCTAGGTCAGAGCAGCATTAGATTTTGCTGGTTAAAGATCAGGCTTGATTTCATGAGCTGAAGGAGACTAATCCTGCCCTGTTCTTGGCCTGTTTTCTGAAGCACAGGCACTGGGTACACTCTTTTCATATCTTGGGATAAAGCACTGTGATTTATTGCTGCAGGGCAGTATTTCTTACCCAGCTACTGAGAATGGAGTCCTGAAATGGGCCTAGATGGCTTTTATATCAGATCCTTTGCTGCTTATAAAGTGCATGAATAAAAGGTGTATGCACCAGTGCCAAACTGGATATGGAGGAATCCTGGGGCACCCCAGCAATGCCAGCAAAGTGACCATGAGTAAAGGAAGCTAGAAACTGAGTGCCCTTCCATTAGTGAATTGCATCTGCAATACTTCTAGAGCAGTCCTGCACAGGGCTGTAACAGAAATAAAATATTAAGTATTTATTTTCATCCAAGCAATGCACTTTAAGTTAGCAAGGGTTGTGCCTCATGACCTTTGAAAGCTGTTCCCAACCAAACTCTTCAGTGATTATTTATGTGTGTGAAAAGTTTCTCTAGGTTAGGGTAAGGTAAAAAAGGAAACAACACTGTAAAAGGATTAAAAAAATTACTTTCTACTTTCTTATATTTTTTTTCTGCTTAATATCAACTGTTTTCTTGTTTAATATCAACTACCTGAAGGGAGGTTGTAGCCAGGTGGGGGATGGTCTCTTCTCCCAGGCAACCAGCAAAAGAACAAGGGGACACAGTCTCAAATTGTGCCAGGGGAGGTCTAGTCTGGATGTTAGGAGGAAGTTGTTGTCAGAGAGAGTGATTGGCATTGGGATGGGCTGCCCAGGGAGGTGGTGGAGTCGCTGTCCCTGGAGGTGTTCAAGCAAAGCCAGGATGAGGCACTTAGTGCCATGTTCTAGTTGACTGGCTAGGGCTGGGTGCTAGGTTGAACTGGATGATCTTGGAGGTCTCTTCCAACTTGGTTGATTCTATGATCAGGAAGGGTTTTATTCTCCCATTGAGAAGAATGGCAAAACCCTCTGCTAATTTAATTTGGATCGAGGCTTGGATTTGCGCAAGCAGAATTGCATTTCCATTGCATTTGGAGGGAAAAACAGGGCATTACTTTTTTTTAGTCTGAAGCTTCTTTTACAGAGTCTTTTGAAAGTACTTGTAGGCAAGGGGGAACGTTTGTGCAGTGTATCTGTTCCCTGCAAGTATCAGGAAGGTAGTGAAAAACGACAAGTGGCAACAGCTGCATGGCACCAGGGCAGCTTGAGTGGTTCATTGTTCACAGTCAGCCTCCTGCTCCTGAGGCTGTGCACAGAGGAGGGAGGCTTCTCTGATGATCAAAGCAGAGGTGCTGGACAGTTACAGGGAGTCACTACGGTGGAGTCTTTTCGAAGAAGAGGATGCTCCTCTTGAATGGAGGATGGGCAGCCAAGGAGAAGTCTTTCACAGCCTCCTGTTCATGTAAACCTGCCAGTGCTGGCAGATGAAAGAGGCATCAAGTGCTGGGCATTTCCAGTCAGAACTACCACTGATGTTCTTGAGCTGTGGCACCACTGTGCGGTGTGGCACACGCAATGGTCTAGAGACAGGTCTGCTTGCCTCTGCTTGTCTTCCTGTCAGCATCCAGCTCAGTGTGCTGATATTTTTGGGGGAAGAATGGAATTTCTAAGGCCTCGTGTGGAGTATGCATGTGTATGTTTGTGTGGATCTATGGAAGCAGGGGGAGGTAAAGGAACTATGCAGCGATGTGACACAAACTTAGCAGAAATGCAAATGACCTAAAGCATAAGGTAGTGAGGACCTGGAATTTAAGGAAGCTCCAAACTGAATAGAGGGTTAATCTAATTGAAGAGAGGTGTTGTTTATGCTTAGTAGCCTTCCTTGCTACATTCTTCTGGCCCCTTGGCATTTGGACTTAATAGGGAAACATTAGAAGTGACATATAGGGAAAGAGGAATGGGACAAACTACATTTCAGTAAGTAGATGTAGGCCTTCTCTAAGGGAAAGGCGGAACAAGGTGTGGGTTTCCTGGCATATGCTTCCTGGAGTGCTCTGGATGATGCCTGGCAGGGAAGGGAAGGAGAGCAGGCGTCACAGGAACTTCCTCAGGTGTCCCACTCGCATCCAGAGGGCTAAACCTGGAATCCCCTGGGACTGCAGACTGAAATAGAAGGGTGAAGGAAGTGGTGTATAATTGGTCCCTGCTGAAGACAATGGGATTGTTGCCTCATAAAAGCAAATATTTTGTCAATGAAGCTTCCTGACACTTCACGTTTTGGAGTTCCTTTATAGCGCCAGAGCCCACAGCATGTTTCTGTTTTCAGCTGAGTATAAACTGTCCTCAGCTATCTGCTGGAAACTTAAGTAGACAGAGTGATGACCCTAGGGGTGCATACAGCTTAAAAATTAACATGAGATGCTGGGAAGGAAAAGATGCAGAACAGAAAATAGTTCATCTCTTGAGAAAGAACAATCAGAAATGTCAATTTCCTCTCCCAGTCATCTCTTGCTTTGTCTCAAACAAAATCAGGGGCAATGGCTTTTGGAACAGAGCCAGTGAGGAAATGTGGGCAGATTTTACTGCTAGAAATGCTGGTTTGATCTACAGTTAACTATCTCAGCTGTGCTTCCCAGTACCCATTAGCTTGTGGTCCAAGCTAATGATCATCACTTTTTTATCAAGAAAAACAACACTAATAGGGATACTTGCTCAGAGTTTATTCACTATGTTCATTGTAACACAAAATGGTATAAGAGATTCCTCTTTTATATCTGACCAAAGGGATAAAAACATTTCTGCTATGTCAGCCAATTTTCCTTATTGCATAGCATCTCTTAGTAAAACAGACTAATCTGAAGTGTTTGGCAGTCCGATTTGTGGACTACTGCAATCTGTGCATAAGGTAAGGATGATAGATAATGTCCCCAAACGATGTTCTAACTACCTATCATATCTAGAGGAAATGATACAAAGGAAGATCACAAAAGGCTTCCATGCTCTGAGCTCCTAGGGAGGACTGTCTGCTCAGAGCAACTCGCAGATGTGTCAAAATGAAGGCACACAGAATCGACATGTGGTTAAGAAATCTTTGGAGGTCACCAGGTCCAATCCCTTTGTCACCCTCAGAGTGAAAAAATGTTTCCTGGTGATGAGAGGAAACCTGTGTCTCAGTATCTGCACATTGCCTCTGGTCCTGTCATGGGGTGTCGCTGAAAAGGGTCTGACTCCATCCTCTTTGCAAGCTCCTTTCAGGTATTTCTATGTGTGGATGAGGTTCCTACTAAGCTGTCTCTTCTCCAGGCTGCACCGTCCCAGCTTTCTCAGCTTTTCCTTATATATGAGTTGCTCTGGTGCCTTAGTCGGCATTGTTGTCTTGTACTGGACTATGTTCCAGTCTCTTGTACTGGAAAGCCCAGAACTAGACTTTGCACTCTAGATGTGGCTTGACCAGTGCTGCATACAGGGGAAGGAACAAGAAGCGCAAGGAAGAAGTGGTGGCACTGCACATTGTAACAGGTTACCTCCATTCAAGTACCCCAGCTGGAAAATGTGCTTTCAGGCTGTGTTCCAGTGCTGCAGCTTCTCTCCAGCCATGAAACTTAGCATGGCATTGGGTGATGCATTGGAAACAGGGCTGCTGGACAGGTGTGCACATCTGGCTATAATTGCCGTTGAGGAAATCAATCCGATACTGCCTGACCTCTTAGGTTCTCTCTTGTGGCACGTGTTGGGCAGTGTCTGTACAAGGCTTTGTTACAGGGCAGTTGAATACAATCTGGGGCAACGAGATACAAAGGAAAATGCAAAACACTGTTTGGGATTTTTTTTTTTTTTGGCCTTTGAATATCCCTGTCACTGCCACAGTAGCCTAAGATAGCTTTATTATAGATACAAAGGCTCTAGCTCTCTTATTCTTCAGGGACAGCTTGTTTACCACCTGACTGCATGAAGATCGTAAGGAGGTGTGCTGTTGATGGTTATCAGAAAAATACATCTTTGTCTTCATAATAGACAACATTTGGGAAGCACCTAATTGTGAGGGCTGGGGCTCTGCTTTCAGGTGTGACACAAGCACTTAAGGGCTTGCAACTCAGTGGCCTTTAAAAGTAGGGCTTGTGCTGCCAAAGCATTGCCTGCTCTTGCATCTTAGCACCAAAGTAGAGTGCTGGCTGCATCAATCTCTTATTTCCTCTTTGGCTGAGTGAGGACACCATTATATCACCAGCAATTTGAGCACCTCTGGATGAAATGTGCTGGAGCTACTGCACTTCCTCCACACTAGAGAATCATTTGAATTTCTGCATTGCACAGTTCTGAGACCAAGCTGTTGGATCAGAGCTGGCCAGGTGCATGTGGCTGAGACAGTTTGTTGCTCTGTGATGGTGCTGGATTCAATTATTTTTAAATCCAGTTTCTTTGGTGAACACGAAAACATAAACCTCACCCAGATTGGAGGCTGAACTCCTGGCCTGACGTTCTCTTAGCGGTGCACTCAGCTCAGTGATTTTCTTTTTGATCTGTTTTTTTCTAAGATTGCTGCACTCCATCTTGGCATAGAATAGCAATGTGCATTCCTTCTTTCTTTTCGTGTTCAGCAAGGGAATAAAGGTGCTTGCGAGAAAGTCACAGGAGGCCTCATTTACTAGTATTACAAAATTCAAATCCAAAGGGATTTGAAGAGCTAATTGTCAAACTGTGCTCTACCAATGGAAAGAAAAAGATGTTTCCATGGTAACTTTCTAATGAGTCTGCTTGAAAATGTTTCCAAGAAGTACTTTTTTCCAGTGGATTAGACATTTGTGAGGTCAAGCGGCTACTATGCTCTAGGTATAGCCTCACGTGATATTGCTGTTGGTTTTTACATGGCCCACTTATTTTCAGGGAGAGAGCCTCAAACACAGTCTGTCCAAGCAGCACATGAAACCAGGTTAGGGCAGGATTTCACCTAATTTAAGGCATCTTCATCCTAGGTAATCATGTAGGCTTCCTTTATGATCAGCATAGAGAAATAGATCCTTGTAGGGTGTTCATCTGACTTATTTTAGACCTCAGATTCTTGAGCTGAATCATGCCCCACAAGTGACTCTCTCTGCTTGTCTGTAGTGGGAGCCTGGGTGATTATATAGCACATGTTGATCTACAGATCTGAAGAGATGCCCTCCTCAATCCCCGGATGCTTTTTCAGTCTAAAGGTGTATAAAATATATTTTTAGGGAAAAAAAATATAAAATGAATAATTATATAGTCAGGAAAGGGGGGGAAAAGTGAGGGGCACACATAACAGTTTTCAAACACTAAGGTCTTCTGGCCAAAGCACCAGAGCTAGGAAATAACCCTGAATAAAACCAGTGTCTCTTTTCCCAGTGTCAGAAAGACCTTGGCACAAGTTTGGAAAGAAACAGGAGGTGAAAGAATAGGACTGATTGTTTTGATCATGATGTTAACTTAGAGTGTTTGTGAAAGCAAGAATCCAGTTGTGTGGTGCTCATTTGTTGTGACTGCTTTGTACAACTGCATTGGTCTGTAGGTGGCATCTTTCATAGAATCATACAAACAACCAGGTTGGAAGAGACCTCCAAGATCATCCAGTCCAACCTAGCACCCAGCCCCATCCAGTCAACTAGACCATGGCACTAAGTGCCTCATCCAGTCTTTTCTTGAACACCTCCGGGGATGGCGACGACACTGTCCCCTTGGGCAGCCCATTCCAATGGCAAATCATTCCCTCTGTGAAGAACTTCCTCCTAATATTGTTTCAGTAACGTTAAGAGTGAAGTTTAAATATAATTCTTCCAATTACAAAGTGTAATTTAGGGAGCAAATGATGCTATAAAATGAAGTGCATTTAGATCTTGCTTTGGTTTTATTAAGGCATTATCTGGAAACCATGGACATTTGTCATTCTTTTAATGATTTTTAGAATGTGGTGGGGAGTCTGTAGCTGCTTCCTGTGACACTGTTAAAAATAATCCAACTGATTTGTGTGGGCTTGATGTCTCCTTTTCAGTGCACTCAAGGATGAAGTGATTAGTATTTGGACTCATTGCAGTGACCACTTGCTGTGTGTGCAGAGAGAGCCATTTGATAGTGCACTCACTGAAAGGAACTTTAGCAGTTGGGATGACAAACATGGATGCTATTATTCTGCTGTGATGAGAGCTACTTCAGTCTGAGATGACAAACATGGATGCTGTTATTCTGCTGTGGTCAGAGCTACTTCATCCTTGCACATGCAGCTGATTTTCTTCTCTTTTCCTGTTTACAACAGTATGAGTTATAAATCCTGTCAAAACTTTTGACAGCTGAGTTCCCAAGCTGTGTTTCTAAGTCTTTGTTTTCCAACGTGCTTTTCCAAATGGAAGCAGATACATTCAAACCCCAAACTGTCATGTCAGGTTTGGTCATCATCCTCTCTTATTTTTTTGTTTGACCTAGAGTTTAGTTGCACAACTCGGTCAAAATAATGACATGCATGTAACAAATTGCTGCCCATTTCTGCAATGCTTCTGTTTCCTCTGTGACTTCTGGATCGCTAGCTCAAAGCATATTGTGGGTTGGTGTAAGTTTTAGTCAATGTGCCAGAGTGGTGTTTATTTGTTTGTTTGTTTTTCTTGAAGTGTTTGGGTCCTTTTTCTATTTCAGAGCCCAAGCCTGAGAGCAGAAGGGAACAATTGCACAGTCCAGTAGCATATGCTCGTAACCTTCTGAAATGTAAGCTGTGTAATTGGAGACTTCCTGGCCTTTACCTTTGCTGGGTGCTTTTCTTGCCTCATGTTATCTCAAACTTCACAGCTAGTACACATCAGTGTTTAGAATATCAGACAGAGCAAAGCTTTATGATCTGGACCCACCTTGCAGAGGAAACAAAGTGGGAAAGAAGGAAATTGCTGGAATTGCTACCATGTTTTAAAACCTCAGATAGGAGAATGCATGAGAAGTTTGAAGCCATTGCTTTAAACAAGGACCAAGAAACTTCTTGTTCTTCACAAAGGAATAAGGAGATGATAGTGAAATTGTCAGAAAAAGGGATTTTTGCAGTGGATTTACTGCTGGGACTTGGTGCATTGTAAACAGAAACACTTTGTGTGTCAAAGACTATTGAATGAGATACATGCTGGGATGCTGACTATGGGTGCTGCAGATTAGCTGCAGTCTGGGAGTTTTGGAGGGAACTATTAGAGGTGTACAGGCACCTTCTTGTAGGTGTCTGGTGGACTTAGCTTAGTGAAGGTCTATAAAGTTACAGTCTCACAGTATCACCAAGGTTGGAAGAGACCTCATAGATCATCAAGTCCAAGCCGTTACCTCAGAGCTCAAGGCTAGACCATGGCACCAAGTGCCACGTCCAATCCTGCCTTGAACAGCTCCAGGGATGGCGACTCCACCACCTCCCTGGGCAGCCCATTCCAGTAGCCAATGACTCTCTCAGTGAAGAACTTTCAGAAAAAGAAAGTTCAGAAGTTTGTTGCATGCACACTTACTCAAGCTGGCTCTGAAGTGGGTGGATGAGGCTGGAAGGTATCTCCTAGCTATGTGTCACAGAATTACAGAATATTAGAGACTGTAAGAGACCTCCACAAATTGAGTCCAACTCCCCTGCCAGAGCAGGATCCCCTAGGGTAGTCTGCACAGGAATGCATCCAGGTGGGTTTTGAAAGTCTCTAGAGAAGGAGACACCACAACCTCTCTGGACAGCCTGTTCCAGTGCACTGTCACCCTCACCATAAAGAAGTTTCTCCACATGTTGAGGTGATATCTTCTACATTCAAGTTTGTATCCATTGTTCCTTGTCTTATTGCTGCTGACTACTGGAAAAAGATTAGCCCAAATCGCCCTGTTCTATTTAAACTAAAAAAGCCTTCTGAAAATTTGCTGATTTTATAAAGGTATTTCTCACATTGGAGTTTTAAATATTTGGTTAAATGATGCTGTTTTGAAATAGACAAAAGCACTCTAATGACTAATACTAAGAGGTTTTTAGCTCTTTTGATCCTGAGCTAAGCCTGTTGCATGTGTACATGAGTGTTCATATACATGCATGGACCAATCTATATCCAGGTTGCAGCATGCTTCACTGAGGTTCATGATTTCTAATGACTTGGCTTGTACAAATGTCACCATCTGGAACTAGCTCATGTGACTTTTTATACTGAAGGAACAGACTGATTGTATTCAGAAATCGGAGATTCTACTTTTTCTTGTGGTGTTACATTATGCTGTTCAGTCAAATTTCAATTGGGGTGAGGGGTGTGGGATTTTTGCAGTTTCCATCTAAAACAAATAGCTACCAAACACACAGTGATTGCCTAATAAGGTCACACCACTTGATTCTTTCACAAGACATCAAAAGAAATTTGCTGCTGTTGGTGCAGATTCTAAGCTTTTCAGCTTTCATTCAGCTCTGCTGAGACGTCTGCATCTTAAAGTGTATTTCAAAATGTACTTATTAAATCTTGAGTACATTAGAAACCTCACTTGTGAACTTGCAGTGCCCTTTCATTCTCGTGTTCAGAGAACCACTTATATCTGCAGTTCTAGTCTGGGAGACTGAATCCTGCTGTGGCTGATTATATCTGCAGCTGAAAGTAGTGACAGTTCAAGAAACCTTGAAAGGGAAGGACTCTTTGAAAGTTTATAAGCGTGTCACATTTTAATACTTTACATTTCCTTTTAAATTACTGTGCCTGCATCCTGGCCTGGATCCAGGAACACTGTCTATGACACAGAGACTTCTTCAGAAAAGCCCCAGGAGATTAAAAGGAAAGACTTCTTTTATGGACCTGAAAATGGGGTAAGAACACAAATCCCATTAGCCTATCACAGAATCACTGAGGCTGGAAAAGACCTCTGAGATCAAGCCCAGCCTATGACCTAACACTATGGCATCAGCTAAATCATGCCACCAAGTGCCATGTCCAATCTTTTCTTGAAGACCTCCAGGGATGGTGACTCTATCACTTCCCTGGACAGCCCATTCCAGTGCCTAGTCACCCTTTACTCATCATTGCAGAGGCTCAGAAATGAAAAGGCAAAAGAGGTAAATGGTTGGACTTGATCTCAAAGGTCTTTTGCAACTCAAATAATTCTGTGATTCCAAGTGAAACAATTTGAATGTGGCAGAGGTGCAGAATGGTGGTAAAAGGCATCCCAGAAAACATTCAAGGAGGAGGCTGAACCCTGAATGGGAGGAACTACTGGTCAGAGAGCACCAGGCTGCTGCTGGAATAGAGGAGGCTCAAGGGTGACCTCATTGCTGTCTACAACTACCTGAAAGGAGGTTGTCACCAGGTGAGGTTGGTCTCTCCTCCCAGGCAATCAGCAACAGAACAAGGGGACACAGCCTCAAGTTGTGCCAGGGGAGGTCTAGGCTGGATGTTAGGAGGAAGTTGTTGGCAGAGAGAGTGATTGGCATTGGAATGGGCTGCCCAGGGAGGTTGTGGAGTTGCCATCCCTGGAGGTGTTCAAGAATAGGCTGGATGGGGCACTTAGCACCATGGTTTAGTGGATTGGATGGGGCTGGGAGATAGGTTGGACTGAATGATCTTGGAAACTCTTCCAACCTGATTGATTCTAATATTGTATGCTGGGGAGGTTTTACCAAGTGAGGGAATGTAGGATTTTGCTAGTTGAGTCATGTCCTTTTCATTTCTTTCTGGTACAAAAGCGCCATGAGTTATTGTGAAGGTAGTAACTGTTGTGTCCTGGTATGAAAAGCAGCCACTTCTTTCCCCATGGTTAGTAGCACAGTGAAAGGCCAGATGCACTAATGTAACAATATCCAGAAATTGCACTTTAAAAGCTATGTCCCAGAATGACCACATTGTTTTTATTCAGTTCTTGCTGGAGGCATATGCTGTGACAGACAATGTGAAAAAAAAAAACCTTTTATTTGAGGAAAGGACATTACAAAATGCTCTTTGAGGAGCGTGGGCTGGGGAATATTTCTGCCATGTCTCTGGTGACCTTTATGGGTATCTTCTGTGTTGTTACCCTCTGTGAACTCCAGGAAATTTACAAACATTTGGAAATCTATCTTGGGAATGTAGGAGGTGGGACATGAAATGCCCAGATGTGAATAATCTTGTACTTTAGTGAACTTAGGGTCTGGATGTCCACCATGGGATGCCAGCCCTTTCCTTTAATGAGCTGACAACCTGGGTTGGAGCACCCTTGGTACTTGTTGAGCTGTGGGTCTAAGTTTCAGTTTCAGTGGGGAATTTCAATGAGTTTGTGCTAGTGCAGGCTATAGTTTTGAAGCTGGATGCACCTAGACTGTATCTTTATTGTGGTAGAATACAGAGAAATGGGCTGAGCTCTCAGCAGTGATGTCACTCGTCCCTCTGAATAGAACCAGCTCATTGATGCACTGAAAATTGCAGATTAGTAGAACTGCAATTAAGCAGTGGATGTGTCTTGTGTGGTAGAAAAGGTTCTCCTTTTCAGAAGATGGAAAGCAAATTCTATTCTCCCTCAGTCTTACATGGCCCCTTTGTTTTCAGCAGGTTTCCTTCCAGCAGCTCTGCAAGCCTGTACTTAGGTGCAAGCCAAAGCAGAATGTTCTGTTTATTGCTCTCACACCTTAGAGGCAATTACGCCTTTAATTGAACCAAATGGAAATTCACGAGCCAGGATGACGTCTGCAGTGCCACAGCAGTGTTCATGCAGCCCTGCCCAGCTTCAATAAATGTCAGCTTTGTGGTTTGGTTTTCTCCAAAGTGACATCTACTGAATTGGAGAAGGCCCACGGGAGAAAATAAAGTGACAACGGAAGTTTTGAACGATGTGCTTGGGAACAGTAGATGTGCATGTTTATAGAGTACAGCTCTTTCAGGCTCCTAAGAGGATTTTTTTTTCTCCCATAACTTCAGTAGGATGCAAATCTTTCTGGTCTGGTGGATTTGATATTTTTAACTTTTTTATTGCATTGTGGGGGAAAAAAAAATCTTTCATTTACATCCTACAGTGTTACCTGCTGGTTCGAAACATCTGAGGCTTTCACAGCTTCTCTAGGACTGTGCCAGTCTTGATGTGGTTGAGTGAGAGCTGCTACCATGACTAATGTTATCAACTTCCCCACCTCCTCACTCTGATTTTCATAGAATCAACCAGGTTGGAAGAGACCTCCAAGATCATCCTGTCCAACCTAGCACCCAGCCCTATCCAATCAACCAGACCATGCCACTAAGTGCCTCAGCCAGGCTTTTCCTGAACACTTCCAGGGATGGTGACTCCACCACCTTCCTGGGCAGCCCATTCCAATACCAATCACTCTCTCTGTCAAGAACTTCCTTCTAACATCCAGCCTAGACCTGGATGGTCTAGGCACAACTTGAGATTGTGTCCTCTCATTCTGTTGCTGGTTGCCTGGGAGAAGAGACCAACCCCCACTTGGCTATAACCTCCTTTCAGGTAGTTGTAGACAGCAATGAGGTCTCCCCTGAGTCTTCTCTTCTCCAGGCTAAACAACCTCAGCCCTTCAGCCTCTCCTCATGGGGTTTGTTTGCCACTCTTTCTCAGGTATGCTTTCTAGAGACTGCATGTAAGGGACAAATATTAGAGTCCTTTCTTGTTCTTAAAAGCATCTGAAAGTTCTGTTAGGAGTCACTTACTGTAAAATGATCTTCTGAAGTAACTGCAGAAATAGTTAAGATTTTGTAGCATTTCTTCTGAGGCTCAGGAAGGTCTTCCCTTACACTCTGTTTAACAAAACTCTCTGTAGCTCTGGTCTCACCTTCTTTAATGCTACTTTTGAGGTTTACTGGTTCTCCCAAGCAGGGTGACCTGCTGTTGGAGCAGCCAGGCACAGCACAGAAGCACAGAGCCCTTAGTCTGGCCCTCATGAATAAGTTTTTTAATAGACTCAGACTGGCATGGAGATGAAAATGCTAATAAATGCAACATGGATACTCACTAACTGCAGGTATTTTTACTGTGCTGATCCCTCTAACATCAAGGCAGATGTAAGGATAATTGTCTGTGCTATGTTTAGTTTGATAATGGGCTGGAGTGTGATTCCTGATTATAATTCATGAAAGGGAAAAAGTGGATGTGGAAATGACAGGAGAGACTGGGAGCTTAAGTTTATAGATAACTGTAGTAACTGATGGTTTCTCCAGTCTCAGTTGAAGATTTGAGAGTAGTTCTAAACCCTGGATCTCAGTGAATGGTCAGAGTAAGGTGAGAGAAGGAACTACAGCTTTTTCTAGACCTTCCTTCTAGCTGATTTAAGTAAGAGTGGACCAAAACTTGCTTGTAAAGAAGCACTTTTAAGTCTTCCTCCAGATGCTAAGGGACTTTGCCTTTTATTTATGCTACTGTACAGTTATAAAAACATTTTTCCCTGTATTAGTCTGCATGCTTCTTATTGAAATGTGTTAATGTTAACTATTAGATGAAGGAGCTCTACTGAAGACCACCAGAAGAATGTGTCAGTGGTAGTACAATTTAACTCTGATTGCTCAGACATCATGGCAGGTTATTTTTATCAAAAGAAATGGTGCTGATTTGGAGTTGGTAACACTTAGGCAAGCTCATTTTATGAAGCGTAAGAGCATAGGCAACAGTGTCTTAAAGGTAGGGTGGGGATCAATCAGAGCCTTGCTGCCAGTTAAGATTTCTTAAGTCAGACAACCAAGTAGGTAGCTTCCTTGTGAACTGACACTCATCTGGGATTATCTTAGGCACTAATTCCATTGCACAGTTGTGGCCTGATGTATACATTTTCCTTAATGCCATTTTAAGATAGGAAGCTGAATTTTCAACTTGGTTCGTACCAGTCCCCTTTTCCCCTGAGAAATACTGTTGTTCTTGTAAAGCTGAAAGAGGCCCAAGCCAAAAGAGCTTGCCAACAAAGATCACTACGTTCCATGGGGAACATCCATAGACTCTTTAAACATGGTTTTGTAGAGCCCTTCACACATCCTCCTCAAAGGGAGCATCCACCCATATCTGCTGCCAGACCTGGCACAGGGGCAACATGGAGACATTGCGGAGAGGAAGTCCTTAAGGAGCTGATGGGGTTACTTGGTGAGGGTTGAAGGAGGAAGACCAAAGTCTGCACAAGGCTACTGAAGGCTACCAACCCCTGGAGGTGCTTGTGGTTACAGCCTTTAACTGGATAGCAGAGATAAGACCAAAGGGATGTCTTCTCGAGGAGCCCTACAGAGCTTACCTTCTTCATCCCTTGAAGAGGCAGTGGAAGCAGTCATAAGAAACAGGATGCAGTGATGTCCAGAGAGGTCCCAGTACCACCCACAGGGCGTAGGGAGGATTCTTGATCCACAAGGTTTATCAGACTGGGGGCATTTGGCCACTCTAGGAAGCTCCTGAGGACTCAAGTTTGAAGGAGATATAGGGCTTGGGCATCTCCTGGGAGGCATGACAAGCCTGTGGGAGCAGGGAACAGGTCTTGAATTTTTTTCTCCCCAGGCAAACTGGCACTAGTCCCTGGAGTTTTGTTTGTCACCTTCTGTGGCATTAAGCATGACCATATGTCAGGGCTCCTCTGGCCTCTTTAGGCTAGATTACTGCCTGCTGCTCATACACCTGGCCTCTTGTGCCCTGCAGCTGGGGGAAGGAGGCTTTTTCCCCCCATGATGGGATAGGAAATGTCCTTGGGTGTTTTTCACCTTCCTCTACAGCACTGAGAGTGTCCCCTTGCCAGGCATCCTTCAGGTCTTTCTGGCCAAGTGCCTACTGATAGTGCTCCACAAAGGTGGTCTTCATGACCCACATCTAGGGAGAGGAAGCTTTCTAGGCCCCCAGGATGGGGAAGGTTTCTTGGTTTCCCCTGGAATTGTTTCTTTTCCTCTCTAGCATAGAGCGCAGCTCCTTGTCAGGGCTTCTCTCTGAGCCCTCATGCTCTCCTTGGGACATTTATGGTTGGCCACTTTGAACAGCATTGGGTCAGATAGACCTTTTCTCTGAGGAAATACTGTTGTTCTCAAGCTCTTTTGGTTTTGCAAGTTTTTCCACAGGAAACAGCTCAGGCACTTCTGAAAATGAATAGAAGGAGCTAAAAAAAGAGTCCATGGGGAAACGAGAAGGTGTTGCTCACCTTCAAAACATTTACAACCATTTAGTTGAGGAGCGTGTCATGCCTCAGACTGAGGGCTTAATTTGTAAGCCTTGCCATTGTCAGAAACGTGGGGTTTGGCCATCCTGTGGAAACTCAGCTTAGCTGGATAAACACAGAAGACTTTCAGAAGCAGCACTTCACATTTGCTTTTTGCTAATTTGTGCAGATGGTCCAATTATCTTGAGCTGCTCCACAGCTCTCGCCCCCATCGGAGAAGGTACACAAGTCCTTCCCACAAAACGACAGAGCCGGTGTCTACCCTGGGGTATGGTTATGGGCATTCAGTGCCTTCTGCTAGTGCAGGACTGGGAAGAAATGTCATCAGAGATCTCACCAGCTTGTACTGCTAGAAGGAAGGACAGCACAGAATAGCAGAGTTAGCCGGATGGGACCTACAGCCATCATCTAGCCCAAGTGTCCAACCACTTCAAGGGTGGTTAAGGACATTCTCCGAATGCCTCTTAAACTTTGACAGGCTTGGGGTATTAACCACCTCTCCAGTGAGAGTGGTTTGACCACTCTCTTGGTAGAGAAATGTTTCCTTATGATGAGTCTCGACCTTCCCAGGCACAGCTTTGAAGTATTAATACTTCTACTGTGAGTGACTTGGAATTTGTCCTTTTAGACATCACTCCATTATTTAGAGCTATGAAGCAGATAGTGACTTGGTGGTGTCACAGGGGTGTACAGGTGGCTGCCTATATGCTGACAGTTGATGTTCAGTGTTCAGAGTCGACTCTTGAAGTCGTGAGCTTGGTTCTGTAAAGTGTATAAGCACTTCTTCCTCAGGATTTGACTCAGCATCCCTGAGGGAAACAGATCATTGCTGCTGACTTGCAAAGGACTTGAAATCAGGGCTGCTGCACTTTCAGAGTGCCCCTACACAAGGGGAATAGCTTCAATGGCAGGACTTAGTGTGTAACCACATCATAATTGGTGACTATATGTAAGGGCTGTCTCTCAGTGACAAACCAATATTTTAAAAACATAAGAACTGCTGAACTGAGCCAGACTAAGGCATGTCTTAGATGGTGGCTAGAAGAGTGGGGTGATCAGATTATTTTTTTTAGAGCCATGTGACTGGGTACATGCCTCTTGGATTAGATAATTGAGTCCATGGTCAAATGTTTCCTGTTTTTCTGCTGGGGAAAGATAGCTTTTCCGAGCTCAAAAATAGGGGAAAGAAAAGAAAAGCAATGTCTCAAGGAAAGTACTGAAGTAAGAAGCTTCTGCAGATTTCCACTTGGATTTCCTCCACATTCCAGTCTGCCCCAGTCAGACTGGGATACTTGGGCATCCTGTGACAGCCATTTCTTATGGAAAAGTATAGGAAATGGCAGAAACACTTGGTTTTTTGTTCTGCATTGTTGTTTCTAGATGGGGAGGATGAGAAAGATGCGAGTGGGTTTGCTACAATGGGCAGTCTGTTAGAACTGCCAGAAGGAGGAAATCTAAATGTAGAAAATCAGCCCAAATGTTTCCAGGTAAAAATCACAAATAGTCATATTCTAGAAACTAAAAGTTAAGGTAGCTTCATCATCTTGCAATGGCAAAGTTTTATCACAGAATCATAGAGCGTTAGGTATTGGAAGGGAACTCGAAAGATCATCTAGTCAAAGCCCCCTGCCAGAGTAGGATCCAGGTGGGTTTTGAATGTCTTCAGAGAAGGAGACTCCACAACCTCTCTAGGCAGCCTGTACTGTCACCCTCACAGTGAAAAAGTTTTTCCTTATGTTCGTGTGGAACCTCCTCTGCTCCAGCTTGCACCCATTGCCCCTTATCCTATCATTGGACATCACTGAGCAGAGCCTGGCTAGCTCCTCCTGACAGTTGCCCTTCACATCTTTATAAGCATGAATGCATTTCCTCTTCTCCAAGCTAAAGTGGCCCAGCTGCTCCGGCTTTTCCTCATGAGGGAGATGTTCCATTTCCTTAATCAACTTTATCTACCTGTGTAGTTCCCCTTCCATCATGTACTGATTCCCAGCTTTAGCAAGCAGTGGTGAGTCCACAGCACACTGCTGGTGACTGGATGTGCATATCTATGTGCATAGGGCCAGGGAAGCAAAGGGACTGACTGTCCTCTTTGTACTCTGAAGACTGGCATGGCAGACACTGGGAATGAGAGCAACTTGGAACGTGCGTGACCAGAACCATTGTGCTATGAACTTGGAAAACTGCGGGATGTTCAGTCTGCAGAACATATATTAATGGTTTGCATAGGTCACACAAAGTTGCATCTTCGGTTTTGAGGTTAGGAATATGTTTAACATAGGCCTTGGTACAAGAAAGTGATTTTGTTTCAGGCAGTTGATGATGTTTGTTCCAATTTTCCTTCATCTCCAAAACTCAGTATCAGAGCACCTCCAGTCTTTAGGTACTAACAGGGCCAGAGTTTGCAAGTTCAGCCTTTGTGTGTCTGCCTCTAAATAAATGTTGGGTGATGCTCAGTAGAGTGTTGAATAGTTTTGCTTCTTTTCACACGGATATTTTACACCTACTTCACTGTTACAAAGCCCACGCCTTACACCTTGCCTTTCTGAAAGCTGTTGAAACACAGAAGCTCTGAAATTTTGTGCATGCAGTCCGAGTCCCTTCAGAGTAGGGGAGAAACTGTCTTCGGTTGTCTGAGGAAGGAGCAAAGTGTTTCCCACTGCAGAAGCAAATTCCCCACTGCAGATGCAAATAACCTACAGTGTCAAGATCCTTTCACAAGGAAGATTGACCATCAGTTGTGTACAGCATTCCTCTGGCAGTTAATGAAGAAGGATAATGTTTGGTGTGCAGTCTTGTTGCCAGGCAAAGAGAAGCAACAGAAATCCATTAGGAGCTATTTCAGGAAATGCTGGGTGACATATGCCTCTTGGTTATTACTTACAAGTGACGATTGCAGTTTCCTGCCTTCCAGAAGCATTTTGAAATAGTTCTTGTTTCAACTGTGGTTTGTGATCTTCAGGGTATATCCAAGAGACACATATTGTGACTTTTCCATCTGTGTAAGTGATTTATTACTTAATTGTAGTAACTAATTAGAATCTTAAGTTCAGAGAGACAGTCAAGCTGGCCAATATTTTTTTTTAATCAGCAAAAGGTCGCTGCATATTCTCATAACTTTGTGACCATAATGATTAGCAAGGTGTATTTATACCACTGTTGATGTTTATAGCACAAGCATTTAAAATTGTAAGTTGCTGGCATTTCCTGCATGGTACTGGGACCCAGCATGCTGGAAAACTCTTTTGGTGACTGATTCTGGAGGAGTCTGAATAATCTCTGGTTTAGTAATGTGTGCATTGGCTACGTGTTTCCTGTGCTTGAAGTTTAGAAAGGGCATGGGTAAAAACTCTCAAAAGCAGAATCTGCCTCATTATGAGGCTTTATTTGCTTGGTCTGAGACTTTTCTGATCTTATGGGATTCAAAGTCCCCCTAGAATAGGTTTTCTTATGTGAAGTCTTAACTTCTAAATGTATCAGACAGCCACCAGGAAAGCCTTCCTTCAGTACTGTTGTGCTTCATATCCCTGCCTGAAAACTGGTTTTGTGTAGGGTATTTGCTAATGGCTGTGACACAGAAAAAAAGGAAAATGCTAATAATTGTGGCTGATGGCACAAAGCATTGCCAGTACAGGGAAGGATCTGTTTATCTCACTGGAAAATCCACGTGATCTAGAGGATAGGACAAAAAACACCAGCTGAAATTAAGTAGGATGGAGTGAAAGACCATGCAGATGAGGACCTACTAACAAAAGCTTCTGAGTTTTCTTCTATAATCTAAGACTTTATTAGTTGTGTGAGGGGAGTGCCACAGCACACAACTAATGTGTGACCAGGCAGGAATGAGGCCTCTTAAAGTTTGCATATGATACTTGTGAGAAAATGGATCAATGCCGAAGAAGGGGATATGATGACACCTGTACTGCAACTAGATGATCAGGGTATGTTTAGTCAACAACATGATGGTGGACAGGGATAAAGTCAGTCACAGAATCACAGAATTATCAGGGTTGGAAGGGACCTCAAGGATCATCTAGTTTCACCTCCTCTGCTGTGGGCAAGAGCGTGAATGTGGGTAAGTCAGAGGAGGATTAAGCACCAGAAAAAAAAAGAAATACTTTAGCTTAAAGAGTTTCTTGGTGCAATAACAAATCGGTATAAATGGACACAAATCGTATGGTAGGTCATAACCAAGAAGTTCTGGCAAAGTCTCATAGTACAAGATGAGTAAGCATGAAAAACAAGCAACCTTTAAGATGAAGCACGCCGAGTTTATAAATGTCTAATAGCATTACAGTCTTGGAGAGCAAAAGCTGCTGAAGTTCCCAGAGATGAGCTTACTTGGATTTGCCTGTGTTATGAGGGGGAAATTAATTAATGTGAGATGATGTTTTTTCCAAAATTAATACTGTTCATTAATTTTGATAGTCAGAACAACTAATTTTAATAATATTCATGTTCTTGTATGGTCATGGAAACATTCTACAGATAATAAGTAGATCTAGTAATAACCAGCAAAATATATATACGTTAATTGAATTGGACGAGAAGATTCCTGCGGTGAAATGCCGCTTGCGGTCAATATGCCACTTGCCCACTAGATCTCAAGGAGCTCTTTCTGCTTATGGCAGAAGGCAATGGTGAATCTCAAAGAGGCTTTTAAGTATTTACTCACAAAATTATTATTACTCGACTTGCAGGGCAAGCCACAGACCCAGGCAGTACCCAAACGCTGCAGGGAACTCTGTCTTGTTGGCTGTTGAGACTTGATTCTTCCCAGATGTGATGGTTTGGGTGTTACCTGCTCTCCCCATCACACACACTTTGGAAATCACCTGGACTAGACCTAGCTGGCTCTGGAAATTGAATGAAGCTTATTATTTACAGCTTAGCAGAATATACAAGCAGGTATTTACAGTATACACAGCTATATACAGAAATATACAAGGTAAAAGGTAATACAGAAACACAACTCCCCTCCCAGAAACCTGAGTCCCCATAAGGGGCTCCCAACTGCCCCTTCACCTTCCTCCTACCCCTCTCAACCTTACCCCAGTGCCAAGGGGTTAGGAAGCACAGTGGATTAGTCAAAGAAAATGGAGGGTCCAGTTAGGAGAGAGAGATGCAGCTCGGAGCTCGCCCTCAGCAGAAGTGATTATCTATGATTTTTGTTTTTATACATCTCAGCAAGCCTATGAGGGAAGTAGACATCACCATTGTTTTCCTTTCACAGCCTGTAATCTAGTCCTTCTCGCCAAAACATTCTAGTTAGCTTCAAACCAGCCCAGCAGGTTTCTGGGAAGAGGAGGCAGACAATCTCTGACCTTGTCTCCTGGCTCCTCTGGACGATCTATGTATCTCCAGGACTTGGAGTCGTAGCAGGAGACTTTCAGGTGCAGGCAGAATGTCTTGCGATGTGCAGTCTCGGCATGATGTCACGCTGGCTATGCAGGCTGATCGTGTGCAGTCTGTTCCTGGTAAACTCAGAGAGGAGTTTCCAGGCAAACAATAAGGCAGTAGGCAATGGCAGTAGGCAATGGCAGGCACGAATACAATGGCAGAGTATAGCAGAGCACGCTGCGTTTACCTGCATATCTCTTTTATCAACGTGGGCTGAAGTCAGTTGCCCTTTGGACACAGAATAGCCAATCAGAATGGCAGTTTGCCAAACCTTATCATATTAGGCAAAGCCATAGAGTTGCTTTACCCAAATTTGGGAGAAGCATAGGCCTTGCACAAGGCATGCACAAGCTAAGTGTGTGTACCTTGTTTACCCCAGGAGAAAAAAATGCCTGGGCAAGCCAGGACATGTATAGGCCTATTTTGGGCTCATCAGGCCTACCACAACAGCCTGTAGAAAGCAGACAGTGTTATCTCAGCAGTCATGGTACTGTCTTCTATTCTCCTGAGGTTTAAAGGGAGATGATATGTTAGGGCAGCCAGAAGATTTATTTTGCAGGAATGCTTTTCAAAATGTGTGGCACGGAAGAGAAGAAGAAAAACTTAAAAACAAAAGAAAGGAAAAGAGAAAAAGCCTAGAGCAAAGTTTATTCAGCTTGTATATCGAGTGTACATTTATCTACATATCTGTATTCTTGTCTTGTGTGGTGTACTTTTCCTCTTCTAACACTGACAAGTTGGTTAGTAGCATGGAACAATACATAGTTAAGCTTGCCTGCTCTGATTCTGATTAAAAAACCCTAAGTCTCCTTGAAAAGAACGTGGGTAAAAATTACCTGACTTCCTTTCTCAGCCTCTCAGGTGCTTAATGGCAAAATACAGAATGATGTGCTATTGTCTGTCAGCCTTGGTGAGTCAATACTACGAAGCAGTCTGTTTTTCTTTGCATTGTGCTAGGATTTTGACAAAGAATCTCTGAAAGCTAAATTGGCTGAGGGGGTGTACTGGTGAAATCGATAGCTTCTTTAGAAGAAGGTGCCAGGCTGTAGGAAATAGTTTAACAGGACAGACAGACATTAAAAAGGTGAGACATGCAGTGAACTTGCATTGGAATGATCCGTGTTGATCAAACAGCAGCTTGTGCTGAGTAAGCTATTTTCATAATTTCAGTGAGAGCCTCTTGTGATTATGTAATCACAGAATCACTGAGGCTGGAAAACACCTCAAGTCTAGCCTGTGACCCAACACCACGACATCAGCTAAACCATGCCACTAAGTGCCACATGTAATCTTTTCTTAAAGACCTCCAGGGATGGTGACTGCACCAGCTCCCTGAGCGGTCCGTTCCAGTGCCTAATCACCCTTTCTCTGAGGAACTACACTTTGGCCACAACAACCCCAAGCAGTGATACAGGCTGGGGACAGAGTGGCTGGTGAGCAGCCAGGCAGAAAGGGACCTGGGGGTACTGGTAGGCTGAACATGAGCCAGCAGTGTGCCCACGTAGCCAGGAGAGCCAATGGCATCCTGGCCTAGATCAAGAATAGTGTGGCCAGCAGGATAAGGGAGGTTATTCTGCCCCTGTACTCAGCACTGGTCAGGCCACACCTTGAGTGCTATGTCCAGTTCTGGGCTCCTCAATTCAAGAGAGATGTTGAGGTTCTGGAAGGTGTCCACAGGAGGGCGCCAAAGCTGGGGAGGGGCCTGGAGCACAGCCCTGTGAGGAGAGGCTGAGGGAGCTGGGGGTGTGCAGCCTGCAGAAGAGGAGGCTCAGGGCAGAGCTCATTGCTGTCTACAACTACCTGAAGGGAGGCTGTAGCCAGATGGGGTTGGTCTCTTCTGCCAGGCAACCAGCAACAGAACAAGAAGACATAGTGTCAAATTGTGCTGGAGGAGGTCTAGGCTGGATGTTAGGAGGAAATTGTTGGCAGAGAGAGTGATTGGCATTGGAATGGGCTGCCCAGGGAGGTGGTGGAGTCGCCGTGCTTGGAGGTGTTCAAAAAGGCCTGTCTGAGGCACTTAGTGCCATGGTCCAGTTGACTGGCTAGGGCTGGGTGCTAGGTTGGGCTGGATGATCTTGGAGATCTCTTCCAACTTGGTTGATTCTATTCTAATATCCAACCTAAACTTCCCCTGGTGCAGCTTCAGACCATGCCCTCTCGTCTTGTCACAAGTTGCCTGACACCCCCCTCCCCCCAGCTCCCGACTGCAGCTTCCTTCCTTTTCGGTAGTTGTAGAGCCTGATAAGGTCCCCGCTGTGAGTCTCCTCTTCTTGAGGCCGAACACCCCAAATCCTTCAGCCTCTTCTCATAGGACTTTCCCTCCAGCCCCCTCCCGACTTTCATTGCTCTCCTCTGGACCTGCTTCAGCCCTCCATATCCTTCTTGCAGTGAGGGGCCCGGAGCTGCACACAGTGTTTGAGGTGAGGCCTCTCCAGTGCCATTACAGGGACAGACTCACATCCCTAGTCCTTCTGGCCATACTATTCCTGGTACAGGCCCTTGGCCTTCCGTGCCACCTGGGCACACTGCTGGCTCGTGTCCAGCCAGCCAGCACTGCCAGGTCCCTCTCAAGCAGTTATCCATAGAACACAGGGTTGGAAGGGATCTCAAGGGTCATCTATCCAAGCTTTCAGGGAATGAATATAGTTTCAATGAGCTGGCCCAGCACCCTGGCAAGATGGGCCTTGAAACCGTCTAATGCAGGGGAATCCACCACCTTCCCTGGGAGTTTATTCCGCTGTCTAACAGTTCAAATGGTGATTTTGTTTCTTTTCTGGCATCCAGTCTGAATCTTCCCAGTAGCAGCTTGTAGCCATTACCTTGTCTTTACTTGTGGCTCTTTGTAAAGAGGGAGCCTCCCTCCTTATGTTAGCCGCCCTGTGTGCACTCGGACACGGTTATGAGGTCTCCCTTAAGCTTTCTCTTCTCAAGGCTGAACAAACCCAGTTCTCTCAGCCTTCCTACATATGATGGGTCTTCTGGTCCTCTGATCACTCTTATGGCCCTTCTCTGGACCCTTTCCAGCCTGTCCACACCCTTCTTGTGTAGCAGGGACTAAAACCATACACAGTACTCAAGGTGTGGCCTGACCAGCCCTGAGCAGAGTGAGAGAATGACATCTTTGTCCTTGCTTCTGATACCCTTATTAATGCAACTCAGCAGCCTGTTGGCTTTATTTGCTACTGCAGCACACCGTTCCCTCATGCTGAGCCTTTTGTCCCTCAAGACCCCAAGGGGCCTCTCCATAGTGCTGCTCTCAAAACAAGTGGTCCTCAATCTGAGCTGCATTGCTGGGTTATGTGTTCCCAGGTGCAAGACCTTGCACTTGGCCTCATTAAACTTCACCTGATACATACATACAGTACTTTTGAAATGGAAGAAATTTGGCTAGGCCTGATATTTTCCTGTCTACTTGGGCAACAGAGCACATGCAGCACTTGGGTGTTTTTTTCTGAGGAGTTGATTACAGGACAGCTTTTCCTGCCTGCCATGTCTGTCTTTCTGAAGGAACAGAAATGACTTACAGGTTACTGTATGTTACTATGCCCTTCACAAGGATTTATTTACTGGCAGGTTAGAATGAAAAGTAATTTCAAATGTGCATGGTTCAGTATAAAGAAAAAAACTGGTGAGATGGAAACTGAAGCAGGTTCCACTCACTTAAGAGAATGAGGTAAATATCTTAGAGTTTTCGTGCTGATAGTCTTATCGAATCAGAAATTCAGCCTAGACTGAAAATTAGCCTAAACTCAACATGCAAGGGTGGAGTGTAGCTGGAGGAGATCCACATCTGAAGAGACAGTGGTACAGGAAATCATCTTTGCTATGGGTTGAGACATTCAGAGATTTAGCTTCTTTTCCCAGCTTGACAAATTCATGCCTGCCTTCTCCCCAAAACTTATTCCTGTAAGTAAACTTGAACAAACATAGGCTGAAGGAGATTTCAGGCCATCTGGAGAAAAAGTCTTTTCTTGTTTGCATGCATCTTGTACTTAAGCCTGTCAGGTTTTTGTGTCTCCAAAGATTCCTGTAAGACAACTGTAGGATACAAATGCTGAATTTCCACAGGAAAAAATGCATCAATTAAAATCCAAGATTTTTGCTGAGAGCAAATACAGAAATGCTTTTTGCTTCTAAGTCCTTCCTCAGATCCTGCCCTTAGACTGCAGATCACTCAGACACATCTGAGATCTCACCTCCACATACACCTTATTTGACTCAGGCAGCTGTTACCTTACTCATACCAGGAATCTTGCTGGTAATGCAGGTTCAGTGTCTCCAGTGCTTTTTGTCTTGCTCACTGCTTTGCTTTTGTACCTGTGCCTTTGCTCCATGTGGCTCCGTGCCAGGTGGAGGGGCATTATTCCGTGTATGCTACTGCTTTGAAAGCACCGACAACTAAACCCAAACTCTGCAGCCTGGAGTTGGAAAATGCTCTTTTTTTTTTTGAGGGGATTGATGACACCCCTTGTGTTGGATGTGAATCTGAGAGCTGAGCTGCACAATCACAAGTGCTGGGTGGAATGCTCCTGGTGCAGTATCCAGCTGGAAGGCAGTGCAAAGGTGAGGTCTTGTGCTCACTCAAAGCCCCTTGTGACCAGGTAGTGCCATCTGCCACCAGAGCACAGGAAATACTTTGAGCAGATAATAGTGCAGTTAAAAGGCCTTCAGCAGGCTCTTTCTTCATTAACATAATAGTTCGCTCAGTGTTTCAACTTAGACATTGGTTCATGTTATAGATTTGCTCAGATTCTGCTGTGATACAGAGCGACACCAAGGACCCCAGGGGGGATTAGTCCAGCAGGTAATCCTCAGGTTACCCTGTGTAAACTGTCATCACAGAACTAAAGACAAAGCCTGGCTATTTGACCTTCACATACTGTCTGTAGCAGTGTTTTCTGGCATGCTTTTAATCTCAGTAGGTCCAACTGTTTTGGTCCTTGCCCCATGGAGTGGGCTGCTGCCTCACCTTCACCACACCATCACCTCAAGCAGAGCCAGATTTGACTCTGAAAATATGAACAGCTCTGAGCCTGCCCAGCTTTGTACAGTCACTCTAGTATCTATGTATGCAACGTCCCCGGAGGGTTTGTTTGGTTGAGGCTTGTGCTGCAGGTGCCTACGATAGACTGAAGCCATGGAAAGGGGTCCTGGCTCCGGCTAGCCTGGCCGGTTCCCAGGCTGACAGAGGCACCAGTGTTTTGAGGGCACCATCTACTGGCTAAATGGAAGCAAAATAAGGCTGTGGTTAGATATATAGAGTCCTCCTCTGCAGATACACAGTCCTCCTGTGATTGCTGGAGTCACTTTAATCAACACTTGAAGATCGGAGAGCAAGCAGGAAAAGCTGGAGTGACCTGGATGTGAGTCTCACACAAAGCCAAACTTAATCTGACAGTCTTAAGGCTTGTCAGAAGAGCTAAATTTCATCAAAATCTTTGCTGGCTTCAAAAAGTCTGTTATAGTTTAGTTGGTGTTATCCTGTGAGTCTTAGTTCTTTTGTGGGATTTCTTATCTTGATTAGTCTTGTCTCTAGAAAATAGGTTTTTAAAGAAAGCAAAGACCTGGTGTTTATGACGTGCTCTCCTCCCTGTGTGCCCATCAGTGCTCTTCCTCATGATTATTCCAGCTACAAAAATGAAATCATCGCAGTTGGCAGTTCATCTCCTTGAGAACTCTCCTCTTTCTTCAGCTGTAGTTTAATATTGTGAGAACTCCAAAGAATCATTTATGCTCTTAACTAACTACATGCCTGCTGGGTGACAGGAATGTTGAGAGTTATGCCAGTGTGAATCTGAGGGAGAAAAAACCAAACCAAACAAACAGGGTTTGTAGGGGGTTGTTTTTATCTTAGGTGATATCTATACAAAGTTCCAAGTGTCAGAGGACTCCTTTGCACAGATCCTTAAATTTGATTTAATTTGCTATTAAATGATCCCCTGGGTTTCTGAAATTGCTGCTGCATTTCCTTATAGGTGGAATAATAGGTTTTTTTCTTACTATGCTCATTAGTGCAAGTGGGGAAAAATATTTGATTTAGAACTTGGAAAAAGGTCCAACATAAAATTAGACTTTGTAAGGATGGCTGAGATCATGTAGTGGTTGAATGTTAGAATCATAGAATGGTTTAGGTTGAAGGGACCTCAAGGATCACCCAGCTCCAACCCCCCATCATCGGCAGGGACACCTCCCACTAGAGCAGGTTGCCCAAGGCCTCATCCAGCCTGGCCTTAAACGCCTCCAGGCAGGAAGCATCCACAACCTCCCTGGGCAACCTGTGCCAGTGTCTCACCACCCTCACTGTAAAGAACTTCCTCCTAAATGTTGACCTGATTCAGGTTGTTCCTCCTAATGTTGTTCCTCCTCAGTTGTTCCTCCTAATGTTGACCTGATTCAGTTATTATGTGGGACAAGACAACATTTGCAGATGCCTGTGGTGTGCACTCCTGACTCTGATTGCCAAACCGAACCACAGAGACAAACCAGCATCTGAAGTAATGATTTGGTGGCGTTGAAAAAACAAGTACATCTCTATGTGTGGATGTCTAACTGCTGTTACTATCAATGCTCTTCTTTCCCTTATATGCTTGAGAAGTGCTGTTATAATTACTTCTAATGTCACACTGAACTTTGAATGTTTTTAACATTCTCTTTATTTTCTCTTTTCAGTTGCAAATGAAACAGGGGACAAAAATGCACGGCCACTTTCACGATTTGCCCGTAAGTAGCCTTTTTTGTTTTAACTGGTTGATCTATCTACCGTGTGTGGAAATAACCACATTTGGTATGTCTTTTAATCTCCTATTGTGTCTGCCCTGTTGTTACAGTTTGTTCAATAAGACTAAATTTCTGTGAGTTTTCCAGCAATGTACTCTGGTTCTTCAATTTAGTATTGTAAACAGAGTGTTCCAAATCACAGTCTCACAGTATCACCAAGGTTGGAAGAGACCTCACAGATCATCAAGTCCAACCCATTACCACAGAGCTCAAGGCTAGACCATGGCACCAAGTGCCACATCCAATCCTTCCTTGAACAGCTCCAGGGACGGCGACTCCACCACCTCCCTGGGCAGCCCATTCCAGTGGCCAATGACTCTCTCAGTGAAGAACTTTCTCCTCACCTCAAGCCTAAATTTCCCCTGGCGTAGCTTGAGGCTGTGTCCTCTCGTTCTGGTGCTGGCCACCTGAGAGAAGAGAGCAACCTCCTCCTGGCTACAACCACCCTTCAGGTAGTTGTAGACAGCAATAAGGTCTGCCCTGAGCCTCCTCTTCTCCAGGCTAAACAATCCCAGCTCTCTCAACCTCTCCTCATAGGGCTAATCTAAAAGGAATAGAAGACTTTGTGGCCTTACTTTTGTTTTAAGCACAAAAGATTATGACAATGTAAGTGTTATAAAGCCAGCTGAAGTTCACTACCATGACTGTAAAGAGATTTGGGTCAAGACTTAGAAGTATCATACGAAAATTGTAATTAAATCTTACTGATAGCTTCTCCATCACCTTTTGCTTCACACAGCAAGGCTAGGAACTACAGATTTGAAAGGATTAGGGATTTGAAATGAGTGACCCAAGTTTGAACAAAATGAAGAGATGCATCTAGCAATGTAGCACCAACTGACAATGACTTTGATGACATTCATTATTGAAAAAAACACATGATAAAACTTTATTAAAAAACACATATGATAAAATATGCAGCAATGAGCGAGAAGATAGGAAATCCAGTTTTGTGATGAGTTGTGATGAATTTGTAGGGAAAAAATCCCTTCCCCATCATTAAAAGAGGATATTTGCCATCATCGTGGGTGCTGCAGTTCAGAGCATCAAAATACTTTACATCCGTGGTGCAGTATTTCACACAGTCACAGGATGGCACTCTGAGCATGCCTTACCTCACACAGGTACCTAAGGTGCATAACGCTGGAGGAATGTTTGTGGGTATGAAAACTATTGCACGTATCACAGTCTCACAGTATCACCAAGGTTGGAAGAGACCTCACAGATCATCAAGTCCAACCCTTTACCACAGAGCTCAAGGCTAGACCATGGCACCAAGTGCCACATCCAACCTTGTCTTGAACAGCCCCAGGGACGGCGACTCCACCACCTCCCTGGGCAGCCTATTCCAGTGTCCAATGACTCTCTCAGTGAAGAATTTTCTCCTCACCTCGACGTAGTGACTTACAGGCTGATGGAGAAGACTGAACAAGAGAAAATTGCACTCATGGCATTCCTTATTTCTGATTTAGGAGTTTTCCTTCATGTTCACAGAATCACAGAACATTAGAGGTTGGAAGGGACCTTCAGACATGGTCGAGTGCAACCACCCCAACAAATCAGGATCCCCTAGGGTAGTTTGTACCAGGAATGCATCCAGACAGGTTTTGAAAGTCTCTGGAGAAGGAGACTCCACAACCTCTCTGGGCAGCCTGTTCCAGTACTCTGTCACCCTCTCTGTAATGAGGCTTCTCCTCATGTTGAGGTGAAATCTTCTATGTTCCAGTTTGTACCTGTTGTTTCTTGTCTTACCACCAAAAAGAGATTTGCCACATCCAATTGACACCCACCCATCATATATTTATAGACATCGAACAGATCCCCTTGTTGTAGACAGTAAAGCTTATAAAGGGGTCTGCTCATTAGTCCTGGCTGGTTCAGCCCTGAAAATGTATGTGGTAAAGGAAATCACGGAGGAGAGAAATATGAAAAGAAGTGCAAACATCTTCAAGTACATATCACTCAACTTGTTTGCCATTATAGTTCCTGAATAGTAGGTACAGAGTTGGAAGATTCAGCCAAAGTACTGTTTATTCCTGGATATTTGAGTTACGAAGACTTCATGCTGCAATATAGCCTGACAAGTAGTCAAGCATCTGGAATTCAGCTGGTATTTCAGTTCTGATTCTGACTTTTGTAAGAGCTTGAGTTTTGGTGAATGTGTACTGGGTGCAGGTCTGAGACCCAGGAACATTCTCTTCCTACTTTAATCCTGCCTCTCAGACGGGCAGCCAAGCCTGAGTTAGGAGTCACTGGCATTATAGGGAAGTGAATGGCTGTCAGCTGAATAGAAGCACTGCCCTTATAAGGCTTTACTGTATGACCTAGTGCTGCATGGAATTAAGTGTGGAGGTGAGATCAAGGCCACAAGGTTTTTAATAGTAGCAGAACACTTTGATAAGCCTGGTTGAGAAGTAGTCACAGAATCATCCTACAAGGATGAAGGGAGATAATTCAAAGTGTAAACCAAACTTTCACTGTTAGGAGTTAAACTTAGTGGTCTGGCAGTCAGGTTGATGGTTTAGTGGTCCAGCTAGGTTCTTGCAGGGTTTAATATTCATAACTCTGTGGGAATGGGAAGGAAAACCAGAATAGGAGCTGTGCTATGGAAAGGAAGGAAATGTCTGAGGCACGTACTTTTGCTAATGTGGGTTAAATGGATGATGCTCAAATTTTTGCAGAGAATACAATAACCTACTCTATCATGCCATGTTTCATTGAACAAACAGTGGAATGCAGATCAAACGCTCAAAACCATCCTGACTGAATGGCAGAAAAAGCTGCAGCATTTGAGGACAAGTATTTAAGAACTGAAGTCGTAGAGAGAGGATGATTACTGTGTCTGACTCACAGCCCAGAGTCTGGGATTCTTCCTGAATCGTGCTTTCACATTCACTCCAATTGTTCATTCAAAGGCAATTATTAACTTCACAACAGAGAACAGGATTTCCCTTGCTCTGTAACAGCTGCCCATTTGAGGTCAACAGTAAAATCTTCAGAGGTTTCAGTGGGATCACAGATGGGCTGTCACTGAACACTTAACAAACACACTCATTTTGGCTGACTTTATTTACCTGTTCTAACTTTCTATATGCACAACCAAATAGAAGGTAGCCTACAGAAACCCAGATGAGCCTTGTGCATCCTGTCTGTTGTAAGCAGCGCTCTGGAGCATGTAGCTGTTATCCCCTTTAGTTCAAGAACAAAGAAGAGGGAAAGGCTGCTGCTGCTGTTAAGTGAGGCAGTGGAATGATAGTTGGGTGGTTGCTGCTGCTCCCGGTAACCAGGCTTGCAGTGTAGCAGTATTTTCAGGCTGTGTGAAAGTATTTGAATGTCTACCCACAGATTCTTTAAGCAGAGTTCTGCTTTTTGAAATTATAACACCTAAACCTACTTTGCTTTTGCCTCTAGCTCACCTATAACCATCTTCTGACAGGGTACAATAAAACGAGGGAGAAGCCTTTTTGCAAATGTTTACATTTATTCACAAGGATTTGAAATTAAAATTGTTACTCATTCCAATGCTAGTGCTACCCAATCTTCTCTACTCTTAAATGTCAAATTCTAGTCCATTTAGGAGACTTTGAATTTAAGAGGTTATTGCTACCTTTAGCAGTAGATAATGTGCTTGGCATCTTACTATGTCATCTTGCTACAAGTACCACTGTGCCATCACTCTTTATAGGGATTTAAATTCATCAGGCTTTCAGCATCTCAGGCAACTGGAAGCTCTTGGCTCGTATCTGTTAAGGCAGATTCTTTAATCAGAGAATCACAGAATGTTTGGGGTTGGAAAGGACCTCAAGAGGCCATCCTGTCCAACTGCCACCTGCCAGAGCAGGTTCACCTATATCAGCTCACACAGGAATGCATCTAGGTAGGTTTTGAATATCTCCAGAGAGGGAGACTCCACAACCTCCCCTGGGCACCCTGTTGCAGTAAAACAATTTGCTGAATGCCCTTCACTTGTGCACAGCTGTGGGCAGGCTGAACACTGTGCCAGTGAAGTTGCTCTTAGTAAAGTTGGTTAATTCATGTCACTTAGCTGATTTGCTACTTTTGATCTTTACAAGAGCAAAGTAAATCTGAGTCTACAGCCTAGACGTTTGGGTTTTGTTTTTTGTTTCTTTTTGTTTGTTAGTTTGTTTTTGTTTTTATTTTCATTTTTGCATGCTGATAACCAGCCCATGGAGAATGACTGCCAGCAAAGTTGGTATGCCTGATTCCTTTGGAATCCAGTAAGATTAATGCTTGCTGCATCTCTGCTGTGAAAAGTCCCTTAACTGAAATAAGCAGAATTTTAATTCTTAATTGCTCTTCTTGGGATCTTCTGACTCACATTTCCTATAATACTTGAACATTAGAATGACACAGCTGTTGAGTATGGGAGTATCACTGGGATATTTAGAAGTTCCTTCTCTATTCAGAAGCCATTTGGAATTTTTTAAAAATATGGAGCAGGTACTTCGATTTCATAACATTTAAGTCCCACATTCTCTCCTCCAAAGGCAGGGAGGAGGAGATCTGACTGAAGGATGCTAATTGTACTTTGTTAGTGTAACGAGCCTCTGTCCACATGAGGACGGGCTCTCGGAAGGACAAGCAAGAAGCACCTGGTGATATGATGCTCCTAAATAAATGTAAAAAGATCAGTTGTTGAATTATTTTGGCATTGCCCACTGAGAAAAGCTGGAGTTTCATCAGAATTGCATTCTCCTTCAGAATTACATCTCTTTCAGATGTATCTTTAATCTAGAATTTAACCACCATTAACTTCAGTGTGAAAAAGCCAAGGACTTGATGCTTCAATTTTTGGTTACCTTTTTGTGCTTGTTGTGTTTTGGGGTTTTTTTTTGCTGTAAAATGCTGCCACATCAATACATGCTAAGCTAAAATCTAAGTATAACAAGAAGAGGATGATTTTTATTGTCTCTATGTTGTGAAATCAAATCTTTTATGGGAAGCATTACAGCCTTAGATTTGGAATGACCTGAACATAAATTCTTATTTCCTGTTTTGAGCTTTATTTCATGTTGTTGGGCTTAACCCCAAGCTGTGGCGATCCAAAGATATAAGAGACTGTCTTTGTTTCCAAACTGGTAAGAGAATTGATTTATTTCCTTTTCCCTGCTCTGTTTTTGCAGGGTCTAAATCACAAAACTGCTTGTGGAACACTATTATTGGTGGGCTGACTGGCAATCTCAAGGAAAGACCAAAGCCAACCATCATCAGTGACCCTAGACCTCCTGAAGAAATCCTAGCAGATGAATTACCACCAGTGGACAGTCCTGAGGCGTTGGTGAAAACATCTTTCAGGTCTGAGGCATATGAGTTTACTTTGTTTATTCTTGAGAGGTTGTCTTTTTAGGTTTGCAAGTGTGGGTTTAGTGGGGGAAAGTGATAGCGAAAGATTCTGTGATGCTGCATTTCTTGGTACTTAGCAAAAGTAAAAAAAGAAGTGTCAGTTCTCAGACCTCATTAGCCTTCTTGAAAAGAATTATGAACTAGACAGGTATAAACACTGTGATTAGTCAAAGTGGTCAATGGAGTCAGTTTGCCGCATGAAAATGTCTTGGGATGTTGGTATTGTTTCATTTGAAAGTGGCTTGGTGATGAAGCACTTCAGCTCAGATGATGTGTTTTATTTACACAAGGGAGAGCTAAACGTTTTTCCTTTGATGTAATGTCTTGAGAACTGTCTAGCATTAATTTATTTTGTCAAGGAGAAGGATTATGGCCAGGGGCTTGCAAGCAAGCCAGCGCTGCTGTTGTAAAGTGTGTGATCTATCTATTGCTGTGTTTTCCTCTCTTTTAATCATGTGGATGTACAGTTGTCAGGTGTTTCTTGGAGGCATGGTTACTGAAAATAATTTTCTAAAAGTGAGCTAAAATTGAGAAGCTTTATGCATGCAGTGGATCTTTGATCCAAATGTGAAAATTGGTGTGGCCAGCAGAGGTAAGGTGTGTGGCAAAATTGATTTCTCCAAGTGTCTTTAAAGGTTTTACTGTTGGAAACTGTGCTCTTCTCTTATGTTAAATGCACATATGTGCAAGCATAAAATGTTTTCTTGCTTGGAATATTTTTTTCTGACCACAAAGGTTTTGATTATGCTTCAGTTTGTCAAACTGATTGCAGTCTTCATGTAATCATTATTTTGAATGTACTTAAGTCATTATATTAGGTTGTAATTTCAGATACCTTGTTTATACTGCTTGACCTTTAAAAGCGTATTACTCTCAAGAGAATTTATTCCAGTCTGTATAAATAAATCCTTTAATTCCATTTCATCTTTAATATTTCCATAATAATGATGAAGGTTTCAGAACCTGGCTCTTGCTTTTACGATGACTTGTGGTATTTAATGGCTTTTAAACACTTTGCCTCTCTGATACTTCAAGTATATAATTTCAAGAGATCTCTTTTTCAGCTTTCACTTCTCATAACAAATTCTAGGTAGCAGCAATCCTTTACGCTGCCATCATCAAGATAATTTCAACCATTTTACGTGACAAAATAATGTCAGAGCGTTTCAAATGGCATGATTTGATTATGTGAGTGGGGTGACTCTTGGAAGAAGTGAGCTTATATAGCATAATAAGGACTGATGAGTTGGAAAATGTAATCTAGCAAAATAGTTTCGCTAATGCACTTTAAATGGCTTTATAAACATTACAGAACCTTTGTATTTCATCACTTCAGAATTAACTGTACAACGTGGCATCTGTGGGGACTTTTAGAGATGGAAATCCAAACAAATTGCTGTTACAAAGTAAATTGAGACTGTCTAGTTTTATAAAGAAAGGAAGCCCCATGTGTGTTTAGTGGCTACACAGAGGAGTGAAAGATAGGAGAGTACATTGCAATTGTTGTCTAAAGACAGAAGAAAATAAAACCTCTGTGGTGTTTTTATTCGTTTTGGGATCTTGTTGATATTATGGGACTATGTGGATATATAAATGGGGCCCAGATGCATCTTCTTCATGTATTTGTTTCATCAGAGTCTTCTGTGAGTTGTGATCTTGAAGTGCTTGCTTGGCAGCATTTCACCGGTGTGTCTGAGTGCCTATGATTGCCTGTGATGTGTGGTCTTCCCTTGTATTTTGTTCACTAGGCATTAGTGGAAGATCTTTCTGCCCTGTTGCCTTTTGGGGAATGAAATACATTTTACAAGTTGTCCAGTCCACCATGTCTTAATTTGGAATGTGATGGTTGAATCTCAGGGGACATGGGACAAGGCTGGGCTTGTATGAACTGGTTTTATCAAGTTTTTATCAAAACTAAGCCTTGTTTTTGAATGTGACTGCTACGAACTGTAAAAGGCAGCAACTCCCTTACTACTGATTCACTGCTGTTAGAGCAGTGTATGGCAATGCCATCCCTTTCATGTATAGTTAAAAAGAAAATGTCTCTCCAGTGTCAAATGAGTCACACTTCCTTGTGATTGCATATCTTTTTATGTGAGTACATATAAGCAGCATGAAATCCCAGTTGCCACCTCTTGTATTAGATCTTATTTTCCACGGCGCAGTACTTATTGTTCTGTAGCTTGGAAAATTAGGAGGAGATCTATATTTGATTTTGTTCAACATCTAGATATGAGCCTGAAATGAATTTGAACACAAAAGGAAGAATGTGATCATTTCAATCATTCTGGTACTTTTCCTGCACTAATAATCCATCTTTAAGTTGTAAAGCAAAACTCAAACAAAACCGAACCCCTCTCCGCACCCCACATAAGTGTGATGCAGGATCTTTCTATAGTTAAAAAATGTTCTGATGATCTTGATTTTCTTTTATTTTCCTATCTCTTTCCTAAAGATGCCAAGTAGAAGCACAAGACTACTCTGAATGAGGTTGAATACCATTCTAAAGAGAGAATTGAAAGAGTTTGTAGTATCTTCTTGGTTGCAGTATTGAGCGAGCACCTGCTAAGACAAAAAGGGCAGTGTTTAAAATCCAGATTTTTAAGTCTGTTCTTGCTGACATTTAGTCTGTCTAGTAAAGACAAGGCAGGCTCCAACTTGAAATACATTTGAAAACACAATGGAATATGAAGAATGACACATTATCCCCTGTTGACAAAGATAACAAGTATATAATTAGAGACATAGAAGTGATTAGCTTCTTGGCCTACACTTTATGCAACAATTCTGTTCCCTCCCCTGTCTTCCTTTGCACAAATACACAAGTTCACAAATACAAAGGCTGTGGTCACTTTCTTTTTGAATAGCTGTGTGTGGATCAGCATCCATGTATGTACCATCACTGACAGTGGCTGTGAATTGATGCCCAGGATTATTAGACGGTGGATGTTTGGCCTTGTCAGGGCAATCTGATGAAGATGTTGACTGGAAATGTCAGTGATACTCACACTGAAGCCTGTAACTCAGAAGCTCTCTTCCTAGGTCTGCTTTTTGCTCTGCTAGGTCCCTGTAATAAGCAGTGTTGCTATTGGTAAGAACTAACAGCGGTAATTAATGTGTGGTAAATAATGGTGTTGAGGAGACTATGCAACAACTTTACAGCCTGCTGTACCTTCTGCATGCTGCTCCCTGGCAGCACTGCCCTAGCAGGCATTTTGATAATGCTGGACTGGCAACCGCCAGGGTAAGCAGAGAAGAAAGAGACAGGTTTGGGTGCTGTTCTCCAGACACCACCTAGAAATTTGTGGAAGTCCTTTATGTTGGAGGATACAAGGGAAACTGCAACATATGTCTGCAGAGTGAACCAAGTCACCAGGGTGGCACTGTCCCAGCTGAAAATTTGATGTGTCCAAGATGTCATGTTTTCTCCTAGACTTATTTGACTTTGATGTACTTAGGAGATGGAATGTTGGTTTGAGTCTGGACACCTGGAACACGACAGTGGTGTATATGACTGTGGGAGTGCTTATGGCATGTAATGGCTGTGCTGGATCTTGTGTCAGGAGACACCCCATGTACAAAATGACTAAGGCATCAGGGGGAAATGGAGATGCTCATCTGAGACAAAACATTCAATGCAACTTCCTGTCTTAGTTCAAGGCCTGTAATCGTGAGGTGGTTCAGTTGGCTTTATCAGGTGAGGGCTTGGACCAGAAGTGCTTCCAGATTGAGAAACTGGGGTAGCAGGCATCTGAATAGTCAGCAGATGAGGCAGAGACCCTCCCTCCTGTGCCAGACAGACCTTACTGGGTACCTGTGTAGCCATACTGAACTAGGAAGTGATAAATGTCACCTCTTACCAAGGCTGTATGTCCCGGAAACCAAAAAGGCAGATTCAGTAATTTCAAGGCTTGCACAGGTTCTTATTTTTCTTTACGTCTCAAAATTCCCCAAGCTTGTAGCTTGAGACTGGTAACACCCCTGCTTGCTTTAATAGCTGCTTTTCCTATGGCAGCTGCAAAGTTTATTTTCCTTTCCAAGGACAGTTTGCTTTACTTACCTTATCTGCTTATATTCTGCCTTGGGTGTCTTAAATCACACTAGCAGTTACTCTTTTATTTCTGGTTTGGTTGCGAGTGATGTAAACTCTAGTGGGAAATGTTCCTACTTGTGTTGAGGGTTGGAACTGGATGATCTTTAAGGTCCCTTCCAACCCAAACCATTCTATGATTCTTGCTCAGGCTGACTACTGGCCAGTTGGTCTGCAGGACTGAGGTGATACTGCAGTTCTCCAAATATGAAAACTTTAATCACAGCAGCATGTGTTGAGAGCCAGCCCCCAAGCCTCAGTCGTATGGGTCAAGGTGGCATCCGTGGGAATAAGGGGCATCAGCCATCCTTCCTCCTGCCTTGCTTGAGTCATAGCAGGAGCCCATCTCCAGTCACATGATGAAAAGGACCTGCAGAACTCTTTCTTCACCACCTTTCACCTTTTGACTTTCTTGGCTCTAACTAGTTAAGCTAGTACACAAGGCTTGAAAATCAGAAAGAGAGGTGATGCTGTGCAAGACAGTTGTGATGATGACTGAAGAATAACAGGACTTGAGGGCTAGTCATGGGATACAATAAAGCCCTCTCATCTGGGTCTCTGTTTGGATCTTTTATTTGGATCTTCTTCCTTTTTTTTTTTTTTTTAATTTGGTTTTATTTCTTAATAGACCCAAAAAATGAAAGGTGAGTCTCACTTGCCCTAAGTTGTTGAATAAAAGAAGACTGCACAAGACTGGGAATATGAAAGACTTTCTCATTGGTTTTTTTGCACCCATCTACAGCAGATACAGCTCTCACTAAACACTGAAATGTAGGCATTGTCACTGGAAACCACCCTTCCAAGCATCTTTCTCAATCTGTACTTATAATAAGCCATTTCACTTGCATTAAACTGAAATTGTTTTGTTCTTTTCAAACCTGTTGCTTATTCCTGTTATTTATTGGTACTCGTTGCAATCAATTATAAGTTAAAAATGTTCCGTTTGTTAAAGAAACAGCTTCCACATGATTTGTCTCTCTCTTCTCTCAGCTGTGCCTCCCTTCTAGGTGCATGTTGTGCTTTGTGAGAGCTATGCACTCATTTCTTGGTAGATTGAGATTTGTGAGTCAGAAGGGGAATGATCAGAGGAGAAAGATTTATAGCGGTTACTGTTCAAAGGCTGCATTCTCTCTGTGTTTGTGTATATCCACATGGATCCAAGAGCAAGGTGTTTTTTTCAGGCAGTTGAAAGAGAAATGGACTTGTCCCTTCTTTTTTTTTTTTCCTGTGTTTTTGTTTTTTTTTTTTTCTTTTTTCTTGATATCACAGTCTTCTCATTCTTCATAGGTTAGATGCATTATTGATGATAAGAAAAGCCAGTGGTCCTGTCCCTGTAAATCAAAAGACCCAAGTTGAGAAATTCAGACGGACTGTGGGTATCCTAACAGAGCTGTGCCTTTGAAAGGCAGGGAACAAATCCAATTCCAAAAAGGGAATAAGAGTTTGAGCTGAAGCTCTCTGGATAAATAAAGCCTCAATAGTAAAAAAGTCTTGCTTTGAGGGCTGACCAATGCCTGTCCTTGGCCACATTTCTCTACCTTATGAACATCGCCTGAATCTTGTAGCATCATAAATTCTGAGTATTCATTTTGCAGCTGTGCAAGGCTTCCAGCTCTGGCTTTGTAAGTGTATGGATCACTCTCAGTCCTGCCTGCTGTGCTGTCTGCCTGCCCCAAACAGAGGGTGAACATGTTTTTAAATTCAAACATGCTATACCTGTGCAGCCACCTGAGTCTCAGGTGTCTATGTGGCATTCTTGTGGCTATGAAATGCTTTTATAAGAGCTTTGATTTGCAGCTTGGTTGATAGAAGTTACCAGCCCAGTCTTCCTTGCAGGTTCACAGAAGAAAGTGTTTATGGGAAGATATTTGAATGTAGGAAAATACATTAATATAAGGGTAGTCTGATAGGGTAATATTTAATAATGAGCTATTTGGTTCTTCCCACCATGAGATTAATAGTCTCTGCATACTGATACCAAAGTGGGGTACCTTGTGATTCTCATTGCCATAATTTTTGGCCTGGTTTCCTCAGGAAAACTGCCTGTGCTTTTCCTAGGGCAATTGCTGTATGTCTCTCTGTCAGCATTCCCATTAACTTGTTAACCATAGCTGAACTTGATATGCAGCTTAGCAGAATGGTAGATAACTCAAAGGTACTTTGTTCCACCTATTTTGTGAAAACTGATGGTAGGATAAAATAGGATCCAAGTGAAAGAGTGGATAAGAGAGATGAAAGCTGACTTCTGAGAGCTGCTGTGTGGCTGACCTGTGCTAATTTACTCTGGCTAATTAGCACATCTGTAGCTGTGAACCAGCTGCCATATGTGACCACACAGGCAGATGAAGCAAGTTTTGGAGGAAAGGCCCAAGGAGGGCAGAGCAGCAGGAGATGCAGAAGGTCACAGAACACATTGCTGTGGGAAAGGTAAGAGAGATGTAAAGCACAAGTGTGTAAGAAGCCAGTCATAGCTCGTACTGCAGCTCTGAGTACTATAATTGATGCTAATGAAAAGTATTATTGTCATTACTGGTAGGCTGTAAATGATGCCTAATTACCCTTTGAGTGAGCCTCATACCTTATTTTGGTAGATGAAGTGAATTGTATGCAATGACCTCCCCCCCCACCATGTTGTTACACACAGCATGGTCTTTTTGTGCACAAATATAGGTCCAGGCTTTCCTAATACGAACCAGCTGCCCTCCCTGGAGGTGCTTAAAAGGCACATAGATGCAGTGCTAAGTGACATAGTTTGAGATCAGACTTAGTAGAGGCAGATAATAGCTAGATTCAATGGTCTTGAAGGTCTTTTCCAATTGAAATTACTCTGATTCTGTGAAGTGTCATGGGGAGGAGCAGTTGGGCTTTCAGGTAAAATGGCACTGGAAAGGAGTCTGTGGCCACCTGGCCTATTCCTCCAGCCTGTAGTCTGCACTTGAAAGGTATTTGGTAGGAGGGGAGGCCATGTGGGCTCTGTAGCAGATTTATTCTCCTGGCAGTCTGTGTGTGTCCTGTGGGCTGAAGGTTGCTCATCCTGTTATTAAGTTAAGAGTGCTGTAGCATCTATTTTATTTCCAATGGGAAAATTGGATAGTGAATTTCTTACTCTTGGCAGTCAGAGAAAGTGTGATGAGCCGAGATAAAATTCTTTGACTAATCAATTGCTGAATCTTGGGTTCTTTGATTTGCCTGAGCATGAAACATTAAAAAGGCACTCAAAGGAAATTCCTCCTTGGTTTAGTCTGCTTTTAAATGGCTGGCTGATAGCACTCAACTGAAGTGATGTTATATTGTGATGTTTTCCTAAAGGATGTGATAAAACATCCCCCACATCCAATCCAATAAAGAATACATTTGATTTGGTTTTGAGACCACAAAACCTGCACGTAAGAGTACAGGACTATTTTGAAGTGAATAACAATAGCAATCGTGAAATGACCCCAAATAATCTTAAAGCTAATGGTTAAGAGCTTAATCTTCACTGATGTCCTGCATTTCTGATTAATGAGAAGAGTTTTGAAGGAGGAGGAAAAGGAGATACTTAGCTCCAGCTAATTGAGTATGAGAAACAGATCTGGAGAGGAAATCATACCCTGTCTTGGGAAATGGTAGCTGTTTATGCCTTGAAATAGAAATTTGAGATTTTAAACTTTTTAAAATGAAAGCCAAGAGAGAATCTACTCTGTTAACCTCTGACAACTGGACATTTACCTGGGGCACACTGGAAAAGTCCTTACCTTTTGCAGGAGCCATTGAGTTGTTGATGTCCATAGGAATGCTGTTAACACCAGGCTATGGGTTGCTTGGAATTGCCTATTTGCGCCCTCTACTCTGTGTGTTTGTGTTTTGGACTCTGTGCTTTCTGATGATTTTGTCCAGTCTGTTGCCCCATGCAAAGTGATTTTTGGTAATTGCCATATTTTGGTAGAAATTCACAACCCAGCCTGCCAGTGACTTTACAGACATACAGCAACATCTAGGTAAGTAAAGCTGCTGCAAACTGTCAACACTCCCTTACCCACATAAGTTGCTAATGACTGTTCTTTAGCTGCTTTTTGCATGTTAAGCTGTCTGCTGGCAATTTCTAGAAACCATTTTATATAATAGAAAGGTCTTATTTGGAACTTCTCACACTATCCATCTGAGTACTCAGCACTTGCTGATGTCAGAGCCATGGTGTCTGTAGCTTGCAGATTGGGACATTTATTTTTAGTTCAAATAATTTTTGGATCTGAATCTATTGAAGTGTTCACAGCAAGACTGCTAAAACTATCATGTGTTACTTGGTTTCCATCTGAACTTTGTAAATTGGTCTAAACTTTATAAATTGACTCAAGTTGTTTTGACACTTGGCCTTTAGTCTAAATTTGCCATCAGTGCTTCTCTTACTCTGGCAAAATCAAATCTCATATCACTTCTTGTGGAAAGGCCTTCTTTCTGAGGTATGGTAATTAAGTCAGGAGTATGGGCTTTGGATCCTCATTTATGCCCATTTCTGTTGTTTTTATACATGTATACAGGCACAGAGACCTTTGATCTGGCCTGTATCAGAAACACTGTGGCCATAGGACCAGGGAGGCTATTCTTCCCCTGTACTCAGCACTGGTCAGGCCACACCTGGAGTGCTGTGTCCAGTTCTGGGCTCCTCAATTCAACAGAGATGTTGAGATGCTGTAAGGTGTCCACAGGAGGGCGACAAAGCTGGTGAGGGACCTGGAGCACAGCCCTGTGAGGAGAGGCTGAGGGAGCTGGGGGTGTGCAGCCTGCAGAAGAGGACTGTCAGGGATGACCTCATTGCTGTCTACAACTACCTGAAGGGAAGCTGTAGCCAGATGGGGTTGGTCTCTTCTCCCAGGGAACCAGCAACAGAACAAGGGGACACAGTGTCAAATTGTGCTGGAGGAGGTATAGGCTGGATGTTAGGAGGAAGTTTTTGACAGAGAAAGTGATTGGCATTGGGATGGGCTGCCCAGGGAGGTGGTCGAGTTGTCGTACTTGGAGCTGTTAAAAAAAAACCTGGCTGAGGCACTTAGTGCCATGGTCTAGTTGATTGGATAGGGCTGGGTGCCAGGTTGGGCTGGATGAGCTTGGAGGTCTCTTCCAACCTGGTTGATTCTATGATTCTTTCATGTGAGTTCCTTGTCAGACTAAATTTTCTCATGGCTCAGCTGAAAAAGGACCAGACTTGAAATTCTCTTTATGAAGTTACAGCTACTGAAGAACATTTACTGTAAAAAGGAAAACTATCAGAAGATTATTTTCCTTTTTCCTAAATGATGTGCACAAGCCTCATCTAGATCAGTGTGAGCTCCATGTGAGCACTTGTATTTTCCAAAATGAAGATAACATTTCTATTCCCAGTACTTAGAACATCAAGATTGAGTTTTGTCTCATAATTGTCACCAATAGTATCTGCTCCTGAATCTAAAGGATATTTGTTATCCTACCAGCTTCTTGTAGCAGTTATAATTAAGTCTGCCCTAATTCTGCAGAGTGTTATTCACAGCATAAAGTAATACACAGATTCATTCTGAAGATGAGATGTTGAGAAAATTGGATCCCACTTATGGCACTATATCTCCTTTTGAGGTGGTTTTCACTTCGTTTTAAACCCACTTATAATTATCTGCAGTGGCAGCAGTACTTGAATAGAATTAGAGACTGCAGTGGTGTAAATACAGTGGGCCAAATGCGCTGTAAGTTGGCAGCAAACTCAGCTGCCTTCCGTAGAGCTGTACCAATTTACTGCTGCTGAGTATGTGGCTTGGTATTTCAGAGCAGTGCTCATAGAGTGACATTTGCATATTTGTTGATTAATGTTATAAATCAAGCTTGGCACAGTGGTTTTGCTGAATCATGAGCGCTGCTGTCAAAGCATGTGTTAATCAAAGTGGCTGGAGCTAGCTAGATACAGCAAATTCCCGTCTGAGAAATGCCCACAGACTTTCACAAAAGCTCTGTGAACTAGAGGTCTTCAGCCTGGAGAAGAGGAGACTTGGGGGAGACCTTATTGCTCTTTACAACTACCTGAAAGGAGGTTGTAGCCAGGTGGGGGTTGATCTCTTCTCCCAGACACCCAGTGACAGAAGAGGACACAATCTCAAGCTGTGCCAAGGCAAGCTTAGACTGGATGTTAGGAGGAAGTTCTTCACAGAAAGAGTCATTGGCATTGGAATGGGCTGCCTGGAGGTGTTTAAAAAGAGGCTGGATGAGGCACTTAGTGCCATGGTCTAGTTAATTGGAAGGTGTTAGGTGATGGGTTGGACTCGATGATCTTGAAGGTCTTTTCCAACCTGATTAATTCTGTAATTCTGTGAATCAGTACAGCCTTGAACTGTTTTCCTCATTTTCTGCTGCTTTAATGCTCTAATATAGCCAAGGCATCCTCTGAGCATCCGTGGATGGTGTTGGCAAGCCATGACCCAAAGTGTAGTTTTTCTTTGTGTTGCTTAGGCTTTACATGTTTGCTTATTGCATAGATCCTCAGAGAGGAGGGGAGACAAAAAAAAAGAAAGGTACTTTGCACTTTTTAATAATTCATTCTGTAAATGATTGTCTCATCCTGACATATTAACTCTTGTGCTAGCAAAACTGTCCTAGTTTCTTAACAAAAATTACTCTCTGGTATCAACAGAATGCAGCTGCCTTAGTTTTGTGCTGCAGCAGGATGTCAGTTGTATTGCTCTCTCTTTTTAAACCACTTCTTTATGAAGCTAAGTGAGGTTAAACTCAGATTTGCCCTATTCTATATGTCATTCTTTTTTTGAAACAGATGTGCAATGATTCATGAAGAGTTTATAATGGTGCAAATTGATTCAATATATTTTATTTCCCCCCCTGACCTGGCTGTATTATAGCAAAAGATCTATGCTGTTTAATGATGGGCCACCCTCAGCAAGTTTGTAGAGGAAAAAAAATCCCAAATGCCAGGGTGAGTGGTTGGTAGACCAGATGAGTCTGCTGCCATCCAGACCTTCTCTTACTGCAGAACAGGGTGGACAGGAACCCATGCAATTGAGCAAGGGGAACCACAAAGGTCTGCACTGTGATGGAGAGTAATCCCATGTACCAGTACACCCTGGGAGATGGTAGACTAGAAGGCAGCTTTGCTGAGAAGAGCCTGGAGATCCTGGTGGACATAGGTCATGAGGCAGCAATACGAGCTTGCAGCAAAGAAGGCAGTAGTGAGGCAGCATGTGGAGTGCTGAGTCCAGTTCTGGATTCCCTACAACATGAGAGACAGGGAAATGCTGCAAAGAGTCCAGCAAAGGACCATGAAGATGATTAAGAACCTGGAGTTTCTGTCACAGAAGGGGAGGCCAGGAGAGCTGGGATTCTTGAGCCTGGAGGAGAGAAGGCTTGAAAGGAGGTTACTGATACAAATACTTATGGAAGGGAACACATGAGATAGGGCCAGATTCTTCTCAGAAGTGCCCAGTGACAGGACAAAAGGCAGAAGGCATCAACTAAAATACGTCAAACTGAATTTCTTTTCCTCTATGTTTAAATGTTTGCGGTAGGGTACTTTTCTAGTTTTATTTTTTTAGTTCTGAAAGTGGTTGGATGCTGGCCCAGGCTGTCCAGAGAAGTGATGGGGTCTCCATCCATGAAGGTAATCAAATCATAACTGGGTACAGTCCCAGGCAACCTGCTGTAACTGACACTGCTTTGAGTGAGGAGGTCAGACTAGATGAACTCCAGAGGCCCGCTCTGGTCTCAGTTTCCATGATTCAGCAGGGGGAAGGGGAGGTGGTGAAGCTGACTTATCACCCTGTGAGTAAAATGCCAGTGTCTGATCTGCATTGCGGATCTCTTATCTGCATTGCAGATTTTTGTTGCATTGTCTGCAAACATCTGCTGCATGGAAATCCCTCTGACGTCAGTGTGAAGTAGAGGTCTGCAGTGCAGATTCATGACTGGGTGTTTTCTCTGGAGAGTTTCCCAGTGTTTGAGACGAGCCAGAATAACATGGTTTAGCTATTTATTTTTTTCCTGCATAAACCAAGTATTTTGTGAACTGAGCCTTCCATAAAGAAGGGTATTAAAATGCAAGCTTCATCTCCCAGTTGTCAAAAGAAAGTGGCACTGAGTTCACAGCTCATATAGATGATGGGGGAGATGTAACAAGACACTAATATAGATCCTCAAATATAATTTCAAATTGTCTGTACAAGTTTTCTCTAAGAGGTGCAAATGACAGAGGCAACTTCCATAAAGAATTATTTCATTAGTTCATCATGCATTGAGTAATGATCTTAGTGAGATTATTTGTAGCCTTAGAAACCATTTGTTTAGCTCCAGGGTCTGCTGACCACTTTGATCTGTTGAGAGTCAAATCCTGGTAGCAGAGGTTACTGCTTCTTGCTTCTGTAGAAACATTTATTTGGGTTCTGCTGAGCTTTCTGTTTATATTATTAAAAATTGCTTAAATATTTATCTTAAAAGAGATGCTAGAGTAAGGTGTCCTCTATTTTTAACCAGTACTCTCTACTAGTGTTGACTTCAGTAGAGATCTTGGCCTGAAATAATATATGGGAAATTTTCTAATATATTTCCTCCAGCACTGAGGTAAGACAAAGTGACAGAAAAGCAAATAAGCTCATTCTGTCACTGACCTTTCAGTCACTGAATCTGTGTGTCTGTTGATGTGAAAAATCTGATTACACCTCTATTTGGGTTTTTTTGGTGGTGTTGAAGGTGAAGTCATCTTAACAACACTCATCTCTTCCCAGACACTGTATTGGGAACTACCTGTCAAATACTTCCAGTAGCTGGCTTCTAAGGTTCTCTGGTTTTTGGTTTGTTGGTTCAGACATGGCCTCAGGTGTGGGACCATTAGATTCTCTGCAGGCTTTATTGGTGCAGTTTTATTCAAGTACTTGACCTTAGCAGACTTGAACCAGCATGTGCCTAAGGCAACTATGATGTCGAGAGCTGAATGGCATTAGCTGGTTGGATGTAGTTGAGCTGGAGAGAAAGATAGTCAACCAGTGAGTTCCCTGGTGTCTTCTGAGAGTCTTCATACTTTTGTGGGAATTTCAGAGAATCTGGTGATGGAAACAAAGCAACAAAAGCTAACATCACTCAAAACTGCAGAAAAGTAGCATGAATAATTACAGTCTCAGTCTTTTTCCTTTTTTTCCTTTTTTTTTTTCTTTCTTTTTTTCCCCTTTCCCTCCTTTTTTCCCCTCACCCCCCCTCCTTTACCCCCCGGAAGGAGTAGGTTGTCTGCATCAAACTCACAATACCTGGTGGCCTTCCTAGCTTGACACCAGCCAGTTCCCATAGCCACTGTCAACGTCAGACTTATTCTCGTGTGCAGGAGTGTGAAACCACAGCTATCTGATTTGTCTTTAGTGTAGCAATGGAACTAACAGCCACTTTCTGACAGAATGTCATACTTGGCTGGGCTGGGAATGCCCTTGGGATCCCTGTTGTGTAGCATCTATTGGGGGATCGTGTCCATTTCTGCAGCATTTATGTGCCTGGGGTGACTGTTATGAGCATCTCAGTTATGTTAGTGGCAGTGATTTCTTCATGTTTTAAGGTTTTTTTCCTCCACAAACTTGTAAGCAGCTAAGTCCTAGGTATTAGCTTAGACTTGTGAAGCTCATAAACATCCTGTTTTGGAGTCTGTGTTGGGAAGACATCATGGCTGGCTGCTTTGTGGCATTGTTACACTTGTTTTTCTGGGTCACACTGTCTCTAGCACCATGCTGACCTGGCCATGTAAAATGCAGTGTTTTGGGCTTTGCTTCTTCTCCAGGTGTAAAGTGACTAGCAATGTATCACTGGTCTGAGTCCTGAAAATACATCCAAACTCTGTCAGAGCACAGGCTGGAAAGTGCATCACAAGCCTAATATTACTGAAGTGTTGCTGCTTGTTGAACCTTTGCTAGTACCTTGCTGCGCTCTGGGCAGTACAAGATAGGTCTCAGTATAGAGAGAGGTATGCAGAGCTTATAGCTGATTTCGGAGTTCATTTGATATACGTTCCCTGAATCTCTTTTTCTTAGCTTTACTCTTCTTGGTCATATATTCTTAAAATAAAACTCTTCTTTAAGAAAAAAATAAATAAATAAATCTGTCTCTGTAGTTTCCAGGCAGCATGGACTATAAAATGAAATAACCCAGCTGTATATTTAGAAGCATGCAAGTAAATGTCTTGGAGCTAAACTTAATATAAGGGTACAACTAATTGAAAGTAATATTTTAATGCTGAGAATAATGCTGTAATTTTTTCCCCATTTCATAAGGTAGGAAAATATACTTCAGGTAAATGCAATTTCAGTGAAAATCATTATTATTTAGTTGTATTCCTGAGGGAAAAAGTAAATATTAGAAAATTCTTAGACGATTTGGGAACTTTTCTGTAGTGGATATTCTTTTGGCTTAAAGACATTTTCATCAGCACTTTTTTGATGCCTCTAAGAGTAATAATAATATAGGAGGCTAGCAACACTGGGCAAACTGCTGCCAGTTAAACTCACTGTTAGAACAGTATGAAAATGCAAACTGCAAAGTAGCAGGGGGAAAAGAAATCACAGAGAAATGGTAATTATGGTTTTCAGAATAATGTGCTTTGTGTTTTTCATGTTTAGTGGTTTGTCACAGTCCTTATTGGACCGTAATGCAAGGAACCAGCTTTACAAAGGACCTTCCTCACAAGACTCTCCTCACAATACCTGTGGGAATGCCTTGAAAAGGAAAATGAGGAATGTGAGCAGATGGGTGGTATTCTGTATCCATGCATGTATAGGCAGAGAGTGTCCTGGGCTATTCCATGAATGTCTGACCAGGCTCCTGCTCAGAGATGTTTCATGGCCCTCCAGAGTAACTCACCCTTCAGTTGTCTTCCCTCTTTGAGGACAGGATTTTCTGTGAGAAGCCTGGAAAAGGTGCTGTATCTTGGAAAAGTACAGTGTGTGGTGCTAAGTACTTCCTTTTTTCCCCACGCTGATAGGAGAAGAGGAATTGTGGCCAGACACAGTCTGAAGCCTGCTCTCCTCTCCAGTGTCAGCAAGTGGAATTTTTGCGTCTTTCAGGGTCAGTATTGTAGGTTGACACTTATGAACACACTGCAACAACTCAGCCTGGTGCAAAGCCTGGAAACATACTGAAGGACAAAAATCAGCAGCTTGAAGAAGCAGTAGAAGCTGGCAGTGAAATTGTCGTGAACACATCTAGCAAGGATCCAGTTCTGTTGTGCTCAGCTCTGAGGAGATGCACAGAGCATAGCTGAATATTAAGCTAAAAGTGTATGTGTGGGGAAAAGGATGGGGGGCAAAATTGGGAGGAGGAAAGAAATAATTTGGAGGACAGCTCATGTTTTTCACTATCATGTGAAGCACAGAAAGTTGGTTTCAAATGTTTTCTTCCTGTCATTACCGTTTTGATACAAGTAGTTCACATTGCTGCAAGAGACTTGCAGTTAGAAGTGGCGCTGGAGTCAGGGTAAGGTCTGCGGTAGGAGGCAGCACATTCTCTTGTTTCTGCTGGTTTGCAGGGCTTGGCTCCTCGCTGAGGGAGATGAGCTGTCGTGCTGCTCTGAGCACGGAGGCGGGTGATCTTGATGCTGAAGGTCATGCCCAGCTTCTCTTTCATGTACCACAGCCTGTGACTAACTGATGAGTGTAGCTGCACATTATGTATATGCAACAGGAGATAAGAAGACTATTTTGCCATAGCTCTGCAAAACCTGTGGACAAGAGGACCCAATGACAGAGGAGTGATAGCTCCGATAAGCCAGAGCTCAACACAGTGCCTAATTTTAGTGTTTATCTGACCAGTGGGTAACTGAAAGTGTTGTCAAATGACAGATAGAACCCTTAAAATATGCGCCGTGACCATTCTTTTATCATTAGTTGCAAGGAACCATGGAAAAAGGGATCTTAGAGGTTTGTTTTTGTTTTCCTGTTGCTCAGTTCAGGAGTGAAACCAGGAATAACTTTACAAGAGTCAAATGGATTCCAAGCCTGTAGATGAAAATAAATTCAGGGACAGACACCCTGACCTTGCCTACCCACAGAAACAGCAGTAGTTTAGAGATCAGTTTATTAACTTAGTACTAGCTAGTTAACTGAATTCATTAAGTGATGTGTGCAGAGCAGAGATGTTACCATGCCAGTTCAGGCATCTTTCAGCAGGAAAGCACGGATACAATATCTGTCACTTTCTTCCTTTACTTCTTATAGGTGAACATCTGAAGTAAGGCAGAGGAACATCTTTCCACCCTGTCATTCTCTGTATTTGCCTTCCTTCAGCCTGTTTCCATTGTACTTTAATTTTGTGCAGAAAGGATGGCTTGTGACCGAGGGCTGTTCTCTCATCTGGCCCTTGTCACCACAGTAGCAGGCTTACTGTGATCGCTCTACTCACCACGTTAGGCTATCAACCAGCAGTTTAGTGCTTGCAGATTTGCAGTTGTTCTGTTTGCCCCAGTTCTTTCTTTCTAATGCTTCTGGCACAGCACACAGCACACTACACTTTAAGTAATCCTTTCTGAACCCTTCCCAAAATTTCTCATGGGTATTATTCAAGAAAGCAAAGAAAGGGTCAATGAGCAAGACTGAGACAGAAAGAATTAAGTCCTGTCAGTTTAATGGATGGCATTTTATTTTATTTTATTTTTAATTTTATAACTCAGAATTAAATACCCAAACCTTTTATCTGTTCAGTTCTTGGAAGTATTTCTGTTGTCTGGGCTACAATCTAAATGTATTGTTCTCAAGCAAGGGAAGAGTCCTGTGTGGGTGGTGTAACAGTTACAGCCTCCAGCTCACCTGCCCATTATGCACTTGCCAGAACTTGTGATCAGGTGTAAAAGACAAACAGAGGCAACCTACTACACACGTTTTTGTGGCACTTGCCACAATCCTACACATACCTACTGCTATGTGTTACTCTACTGTGTTTTGCCACCAGTGTGATTGCTGCTGAGCTGAGTCATCGTTGTGGAGAGTGAAGTCAGATATATGAAAAGTTAGTTATTTGGCAGGTGTTGGACTTACTACACTGACTTTTTAAGGTGTTGTGAGTCAGATTCAGAGTGTTTGTCTTCATCTTCAGTGCTCTGGACTTGGAGGTGGTTCAAGCTTCAAATGAAGGCTGTGGACCACTTCTGGAAAGTGAAGGTTTTTCTGCAAGTCGGTATGGAAAATGGAAAGAATTTTAACTTTCACAATTTCCTTGCATTTTAATGGAACTTTGCAACTTCAATCAAAACTGTGTGCAGACAATTCAGGTGAAATCTACGAATGATTCCTAGGCAAATAGCAAGGGGAAAGTGGACAGAAATTGGTACAAAGTTATGCAAACATGTAAATGTATGGACCAGTTAGCACAACACTTTTTCTTTTCTTCTTCCCCTGCCCTTTTTTTGCAAACTTCAGGAATTCTTCTTGGCCTCATAAATCTCTCTCAAAGTTTCCAGTTACTGCAACAAATTTTTTTTTGTAGTCATGCTGAGACCTTTCATGCATGGGATGCTTGGCTGAACAATATTAACTGAGGAGTGAGGAGTTTTCAGTCTGTTATGAATAGACAGATACTAACATAGAGAGCCACAAGAATTTAATATTATTTGAGTAAAAGCAATTAAAAATACATGCAATATAAAAATATATAAACCATAAATATATATATATATAAAAATATATAAAACCAGGTGCAGGAGGGAAAAATATCCCTTAGGTGAATCATTTTAATCTAGATAAATGGTTCTCATACCATGTACCAAGATACATAGTAGGTAGATTAAATATTCAGAACAAGTTATTGCAAGGTAATAGACAAAACCTGGCATCCACCTGCTGTGTCATTTCTACTTCTTAATGAAAAGTGAGTGAAGCAGATGCTTTGCCACACCGGATATATTTAGCTGGAGAGATGGGGAGATGGCAATAGGAAGCTGTGATGAGGCTATGGTATGTTCCTGTTTTAAACTGCCACATGTCAATGTGTAATTTGTGATCAATTTCAGTAAAGGCTGCTTTTAGACTGAATACCAAGGGAAAAAGTTTGTCATGAGTGGCAGATTTCTGCCTAAAATTCTCTACCTTTGACAATACAAGTGTCATTTAAGAACAAATAATTCTTAAATTGTATTTTACTCTGTAAATGGTAGGTTAACCAGGCTGATAAAAGATCCTGTTTTCTGATTGTACTGAAAGGTAAAATGAATCTAATGTACAGTACATGCTTTGGTTATGCTAGGGATAATACAGATAAGATGGCTCTTTTTTCTCACCTGGATCAAGACATTATTGCTTTTTGCTCTCCCTCCCCCTCCTTCCCCCCCTTTTATGCTCGTTTTGATGATGAATTGACAGGTTAAGAAAATTTCTTCTCTAAGCAAATTACCTGCAGTTGGCCAAGAGTAGGACGCTGAGGTTTGTTGGGAAACCAACTTAATTATTGCTCATTACTGATTTGGTTTGGTCTCTGAGATCTGAAACGTCTCCATTTCAAGACAGAGTGGCAATTAGAGCAGTCAAAATTTCCCTCCACTTTTTGAGGTTCTTGTGTTGATGCAGCTCCCCAGACCTCTTCCAGAGGCCAATAGGCTGGAAAAGCAATAGGTAAGCTTCAAGGTGCTTTCTACATTGCTTGTCTTTTTGTATTTCTGAAAAAGCATCTGATTGTGGGGAAAGGAGAGTGTGCTAGATACAGAGAGTGTGTGTAATCTTTGTGTAGCTTACTTGAATGCCCCCATTCCGTATCAGGACAGGACTATGTTTCAAAACCAGGGCAGATGCACACATACTTCCTAATTTGTCTTTGCTTCCTATATGAGTAAGGCAGTAGTTTATAATGCACTAACACAGCTAATGTTGAATGATAAAACTGGGTAGAATGGAGGCAGCAGTCTTTGGGAATTACCACGTTCTCCAGTGGATATCTACAAATGCTGCAAAAGAGGATAACAACACAAAATCTAGGATACAACTCCTGTGTGGTTATCCCAATATGCTGCAGACCAGGGGCAGATTGTGACCTCTGTGTCCAGAGGGACAGTATATTAAGGAGAAAATGTATGTTGGTTTTGTTTGGTTTTAATCATTCATGTGTTTCAGATCACACAGCTTTGCATACAGCAATGTAATTCTCCTGGGAACATCCACCCAAGGAGAACTGATTTGGGTGTGCAGAGCTTTGAGGTGTCCTGGGAGTTGGCAGAGTGATGGGGCTGCAAGGCAGCAGGAGCCATTGTTTCCTCCAGCATGATGCAAAGGCTGCATGCAGCCATTTCAGAGACATAAAACCAAATTACAGAACTTCAGGAGGAGTGAGACATCTGTCTTAGGCAGTATGAAAAATCTGCCCTTTGTCCTTTCAGGCAGTAGTGGGGTGAAGAACAGATCTCTGTAACTATACCTACTCTGTGGGTTTTTCTTGTGAGCAATAAAAAAATTGCTAAGGCACATCCTTAAAATAAGATTCTTCTACTTGTGTGTTTTTCCATCTAACCTAAATTTTTGTTCATGCTAAAGCATCACTTTAACTTCTCTGGCAATGTAAAAGAGTTTACCTAGGCCCATATTGCATTGGACTAAGCTCAAGAACATTGTGTCTGATGAAAGAGTGAAAGACCTGTGATGCAAATGAGCATCAGACTGGCAGATATACAGGTGAGGGATGTTTCAAGTTGCACATAAAACAGGTCCGTATGTAGAGATGAAATACTGAGTGCAGTGTAAATCAGTTGGAATTACAGAAATGAAGGATCTTGCCCAGCTGGTTTGTCAGTGATAGAGATGTAAGGATAAAAACACAACAAATTGCAAATTAACCTATTAGCACTTTGTGGTATGTGTGAAGTAGACAAACCACTGATCTACCTGCACTGATTTACATTTCTCTATTACTCATGTACGAAACCTCACACTCTGCAGAGTGTGTGAAAGATGGTCAGCTTTCAAGCCACATCACAAGATAATCTTTGTATTAATCACAGAGCAATAACTTCAAATAACATTCTGGGTAGGTGAAAGCATTGGAATGGAATATTTCCATTTTTATCTTCTCCTCTGGCAATAAATTAAATCTGTGAGGTATATTGCAGTGAAGCTTACAGCCAGGTGAGCGAGTAGGTGTATACTTGTTTTCTCACGTTAAAATGTATTTGTTTGGTTATGAAACAAATAACTGGTCATTTGAAATGGACTCATGTATATGAGTGTTTAAAATCTGAGACATGTAGCTAAAGGACAGCAAGTTCCATGTTGGAATATAATGGTAACATACAGCAGGTTGTTACAATAGCTCAGCTAACTTCATGACTAGAAATCTTGTTTCCAACAGTTGTAACTTGAGATTCAAACTGAAAAAGCCATCAGTACATTGTAAAGTATTTTCAGTGCTAAATTATGTGCATGTGTTTTTCCTTTGGAGGCAGGGCTACAAGCCATGCAAAAACAGGCAAGCATACTTGAAGAGCTGTTGGCATTTGCTAGTTTCTGATAATTTCTTCTGGAAACAAACAAACAAAAAAACCATTCAAGGCGAAACACACCCTCAGGGACAATATGCTTGTATTTGTCAAGTGGAGAAGGCTGCTAAGTGCTTGACTCAAAAGAAGAGTTCTCTTAGCTTCAGATTTTGGAAAACAGTAAGAGCAACAATTCTTGCTCTTGAAAATATTACTGTTCAGTTTCAGAAGGCAAATCTTTCATTTTCTCCCTTCTCAACCAGTAAATTCAATGCCTCATGTAAATTGTAGTCCTGCATTTTTCTGCTCTGTAGAGAGAGCATGCAGCACCAATCACAGATCATAGAATCCACCAGGTTGGAAGAGACCTCAAAGATCATCCAGTCCAATCTATCACCCAGCCCTATCCAATCAACTATACCATGGCACTGAGTGCCTCATCCAGGCTATTCTTGAACCCCTCCAGGGACAGCAACTTCACCCCCTCCCTGGGCAGCCCATTCCAATGCCAATCACTCTCTCTGGCAACAACTTCCTCCTAACATCCAGCCTATACCTCCTCCAGCACAATTTGACACTGTGTCCCCTTGTTCTGTTGCTGGTTGCCTGGGAGAAGAAACCAACTCCATCTGGCTACAGCTTCCCTTCAAGTAGTTGTAGACAACAGTGAGGTCATCCCTGAGAGTCCTCTTCTGCAGGCTGCACACCCCCAGCTCCCTCAGCCTCTCCTCACAGGGCTGTGCTCCAGGCCCCTCACCAGCTTTATCACCCTTCTCTGGACACATTCCAGTACCTTAACATCTCTCTTGAACTGAGTGGCCCAGAACTGGACACAGCACCAAACGAGGCTGATCATTTGTTCACCTTTGCACAGACACTGTCTCACAAATGCTAGATTCTCTATGTGCAGGTACCTGTAGAAATTGTGTGCTGATCTAGGGGTTGACCAGTTGATGGTGACAATGAAATGGTATTCAAAGCAAGCTGTAATGCAAGTAGCTGTAATAAGTCAAGTTGCATCAAATGAATGTATATATGAACAAGGGAACAACCTGTATTGATCATCAATATGTGTAATTAAGGAAGTATTGTTATGGTTTGAGCATAGTACTTCAGCCTCATTCTTAATTATAAACAAGAATAGGAACTTGCTGGAGATCTCTGGGTAAAAGGCAAATAAAATAAGGGATTGGATACAGGAGAACAATGATAAATAGGTCCATATTATTCCATTGGATTGCTGATTAGGATATAATTTGCTGCACAAATTATTCTTTCACCTTTTTTTCACTCTGGCTGCTGCTGGCTGGTGCTTTTGCTTGGCTTTGCTGACTTTGACTGAGATTCTTGTTATGGCTAAGTAGCAGCAGGGCTTTCTCTCTGCATTCTCTCTTTTTCTCTTGTACAAAGAGGGATAATTGAAGAGGAAAGCCATTTGCTTTTCCTTTGTCCAGGGGAGTGTGAATCAGTACAGGGGGGATCCTTGTATTGTTTCTGAATTGTAAATATATGCACATATACCATGTATATGTTTATTGCCTTTTATACTTCTTATATATAACCTTAAATATATGTATAGGAAGTGTATGTGTATATATATATGTATAAAATATATATATAACTGTAAATATAACCTTCATTTTGCTTCCAAGTTCTGAGTTACTTTTGGTAATTTACTCTAGGGGGTAAATTTCAGTTTGTTGGGGTCCAAATTCAACCTGCTACAAGTATATAATGAACATCTCTGTATGTATGGAATTTCTTGCCCTTGATGTATGTTAGGCATCTATACATCAGGTAATTCTAGCACAGCTTGAGCTAAAGCAGCCTGTTTTTCTTTATTTATTTTTAAATATTAAGATTTGTTAATACATCTGCTGAGACTTTGATTAATTGTAGAAGTTATTATCTCTAAATTCCATAGTTTCTCAGGCTATAGAGAACAAGCTTTATCTGTGAATATTTAACCTTCGACAACCTGGTTATACTTTCTACATCAGATTTTATGGTATCCAATTTAATTATGGAGCAGCTGTGATGTAGGCTGCAGAACATCTTGACTTAAAATCAGTTTTACATAAACAGGACAACTTTAGGAATACTGATGCCGATACGCAGAGCATATTAATGATGTTCTGCAAACTGAAAGGGATGCGTTAGAAGCATGCTGTGAAACATTGCTCACAAAGGTATTTCCACACATGCTAAAGTGAAGCAGTACTGCACACTGTGAGCAACCTCAAGCAGTATTTGTGGGTCTGGTCTGAGAAGAATGTGTGTAAAACAATGAAATCATAGAATTATAGAATGGGTTATGTCGGAAGTGACCTCAAAGATCGTCCAGTTCCAGTCTCTCACCATAGGCAGGGACACCTCCCACTGGAACAGATTGTTCAAGGCCTCATCCAACCTGGCCTTGAACATCTCCAGGGAGGGAGTATCCACAACCTCCCTGTACAACCTATTCCAGTGTCTCACCACCCTCACTAGAAAGAACCCTTTCCTAACATCTAGTTTGAATCTCCTTTCTGCCATTTTAAACCCATCACTCTTCATCTTATCATTACAAGACCTTGTAAATAGTCCCTCCCCAGCCTTCCTGTAGGCCCCCTCCAGATACTGAAAGGCTACTACAAGGTCTCCTCAAAGCCTTCTCTTTTCCATGGTGAAGAGCCCCAGCTCTTGTATCCTGTCCTCATAGCAGAGCTGCTGCAGCCCTCTGAACATCCTTGTGGCCTCCTCTGGACTTGCGCTAACAGTATGGTGTCCTTCTTGTGTTGGAGGCTCCAGGACTGTACACAGTACCTTTATTCTGCTCTCATCAGACCAAAGAGGGAGAATCACCTCTCTTGCCCTCCCTTGACATGTACATTCTATCATTTTTCTATAAAATGCATTTAAATCTTGAGTCTATTAAAAAAACTTGTTCTCTTGTAGGGGGCAAAGGTTGGGTCAGTCAATTGCTTCTTTGATCAGACAATGTCTGGCTGGCATTTGATATCATTAGTTAAGAACAAAATGCATGATTTATTTACCTGCTTCAGAGAAGGAGGCATGAAATATTTCATATGAACCTAAAAAAACAGACAAAAAAGCCTTTTTCAGTAAGTCGGTTAATGTAAGAGCTCAAATCCTCATCCATGGAGTAAGTCAACCAGGATGAGTGGAATTACACAGAAGATGTATTCTGTGGTAAGAAGTAATTGAAGTAATTTCTTTTTAAAGAAATAAGCATAGCAGTGCTAAGTTTGTTTCTTTAAAATGATGCCATTGCCTCCCAGTAGGAGGAATCCAAGTCTCACAATGGCTTGACATTTTAAAATTCATGTGGGAAGGATCTGCTAGTACAAGTAACAAATCTACAGGAGACAGGGACCTGCTGAAGAGAGCCACTGGAGAGCCATGGATGATTAGGGGATTTGAGCATCTGCCCTATGAAAGGAAACAGAGAGCCCTGGGGCTGTTTAGTCTTGAGAAGACTGAGAAGGGATCTCATCAATGTCTATAAATATCTGAGGGGTGGGTGTCAAGTGGATGGGGCCAATCTCTTTTTGGTGGTACACAGTAATAAGACAAGGAGCAATGGATACAAACTTGAGCATAGAAGGTTTCACCTCAATATGAGGAGAAACTTCTTTACAGCGAGGGTGATGGAGCACTGGAACAGGCTGCCCATAGAGGTTGTGGAGTCTCCTTCTCTAGAGACTTTCAAGACCTGTCTGGATGTATTCCTGTGTGGGCTACCCTGGGTGATCCTGCTTTGGGTTGGACTTGATGGTCCCTGGAGGTTCCTTCCAACCTTTAATGTTCTGTGATTCTGTGATACTTGGTGAGAGTGTTGGTATGACTGGTGGAAAGTGGTGTGCATGCAAGAATCCATTTTCTTTTTGACAGTCATGGGAAATACAAATCCAGTACCTGGCCTAGCAGTAAAGCAATTTCTGCCTTCATTTCTTCACCCTTACACCAGGCACCTGACTTCAGAGGGCCTACTGATGAAACCAGCAGTTCTGCTGGTGGAGGACAATGCTGCTCTCTTCAGTAGAAGGGGCAGAACCACTCCTTCTGAGGCTCCTCGAGCTATTGCTTTGATCATAAAGAACCACAGCAACTTATGTTCCTATTTGCTATTTTCTTTGTGGGATTTATTTACAAAAAGTAAACCCAGGGATGCACTGTGAAAAACAGATTAGCACAGGCATGCCAAGGAAGGCTCCTGGTGTTTGATAATTTGAGTGAATGTCATTGCCTGGTCACCAGCTCTTAGAGTGAATCTTGGCTCAGAAGAGGCAGAGAGAAAAATCATCACTAGACGAAATAAAAAAAGAACAAGTAAAAATATCAGTAACTCCCTTAACAAAATATTTACCTTCCTGTTGTCCTCAGGAATCCATTTCCTGTAGTTCTACAACTTGTCATTTTCTCTGGCTGAAGAAGATGGTGTCATTACATATTAAAAAAAAATGCTGCAATGGTATATCCATTAAATGAAATGTAGCTAGAAAGTCTTCATATATAATGGGCTTTACCTGGAAATAGCTAAGGTACCTTCTATAAAAAGTATGGTTGTAGATTACCTCACTTATTTCTAAACACAGCTAAGTAAGCTTTCATTTATTTAATAGCACTTCTCTTAAATATAACCTTTTAATGTTAGCATAAATGATCAGCAGGAGATAAAAAGCACTGCACCAGACTGAAATGATAGAGGGTTGACTTTCAGATAAGCAGACTGAGTTTTCTAAAATTAGAAAGATTCCTTCATCCCTGAGTCTTCCTTTTTATTTCTGCATCACTTGCTACGTTAACAGCAGGATGGTAATGACAGGGATTCTCTGCCTCTGAGACATGAGCGGTGGAAGAATGGATGGAGGAATCCTAAGGCTTCTGGATTCAGTCTTGAGATCACTGAACAAAAGCCATTTGACTAAGTTTATCCCTTTAAATCTAAAGATTCTAGAGCACTAAGGAATACTTCGTGGTACAGTCTGATAAATATATTAGTGATTAAAATGCAAGAAAGGGACTTTACTCCCTCAGGCACTTTTTAATGGTCTTTCATTAGTCTGTAACAATTTAACTCCTGTCTTAGTTCTAGTATGGCTGATTGCAGCTGTAGCAAGTCACACATCTCCCCTCTTCTGTGTCTTTCTGCAAGTTCCTAGTGGTATAATGCAGGTCTGTTCTAACTCAGTGGCATTTTCCCTAGGCAGCATGCCCAAATAACACAACAGACATGTGGCCTGAGGCAGCACGTTTGATTGAGATTCCTCCAGTACTTATGTGAGCCAGGAGGGCATTTGAAAGACAGACTGATGATTCTAGCTCTGGATTTTTTGCTTGGAATTATTTATAGTTCAGTACTGAAAAGTGCTTATAGGCTGCCATACATAAAGAAATGCTTGTATAAATCCAAAACACCAGGGCAGAGCAGAAATTCCAATTCATCAGTATGCCTTCTTTGATGACTTCCTTTAATGAAGTTCAATGCAGCTAAAAAGCTGGGACAAACAAATGAGCTGCTGAACCTCTCCACATGCATGTTAAAGGTCTGAGGGCACTGTGAGATGCAGACTACTTGATTGCTCATCTCAAGCTTCAGCTGCTCTCTATTGAGGAATCGTGGAACAGTAGGGGTTGGAAAGGACCTCTAGAGATGATCTAGTCCAACCTCACTGCTAACACAGTTATACCTAGATCAGGTGCACAGGAACACATTCAGGTGGGTTTTGAAAGTCTCCAGAGAAGAAAACCCCGGGCAGTCTGTTCCAGTTCTCCACTCCCCTCATAATAAAGAAGTTTTTCAGTGTAAGTTCAGCTGAAAGGAACCTGCAGCACTGGCAACATGAGATGAATTTCCATGAGGGAATGCATGAAACCAGCAGAAAAAACTGCAGGGTGAAAGAGGCTGAAAACCTCCTGATATTCTGTCTCCTCCTCAGTGGTAGGGAGTACATAGGCAATAGCAGCCTACTCTACATCTATTTTTTGTCACATACATACCTTGAGCACTGGTGATTCCTCCCCTGCTCATGAGGTACCTTGCCTCTTACCTTTTCTGTCTTTTCTGATGAAACTGTAGCTTGCCTAATTTGTTCCTGCCCTGGAGACAGTGGCAGCGGAGGGGCTGTTGTGAAAAGGGCACCCAGATACCATGATAGTGAGCCCCATGTGAACACCTCAGGAGATTAGAGGGGAATGCCATGCATGGCCTGGCCTCTGGCAGGACAGCTCATCTGCTGGAACAACGTGTCCCTTTCCAGTAGTTAAGCCCTACAGTATCTGTAATCCAAAGGCCCATATCTCTAGAACATGAATAAACATTGTCTGCTTAAGCTAGGTCTGTTTGACACACACAGTTCCCAGTGGGAAAATGTAGTGAGACTATCTCAGGGTAAGGCTGCCAGAGGCAGCATGCAGTAGAGCTGCAGTAGAGTCCCTCACCTGTTAATAGACATGTAGGAAAAGTCCAACCTCAGAACAGAGAACCATAGAGTCACAGAAAAGCAAGCAGACAGCATAGGTAATAGCACTCTTTTCTCCCTTGATTTACAATCTGCACATTCATTTCATGTACAAACTCCAGCTGAGCAAAACTTTCATAACCTTAGACAAGTGCTCTTCATCTGTGAAAAAAACAATGAGATGTGCTTCATCTGCTAATAATGCTTTCTTCTTGAAAGTCACCTTCTTTCTCTAAGACTTTGCTTACTTCCAGACAGTGGATGCAGTGCTTCATATACTCCTGAAAAGCACAGGTGTCACACATGTGTCTTTTACTGCTATTGCAGTTAGAGGATGCATGCTGCTTAGGCTTTTCTTTTGGAGGAGCCCGAGGGCTGACCTCACTCGTGTTTATAAATATGGAAGGGGTGAGTGCCAAGAGCATGGCACCAGGCTCTGCTGGGTGATGCCTGGTGACAGGACATGGGGCAATGGGTGGAAGCTGAGGCATAGGAAGTTTCATGGAAACATGAAAAAATAATTTTTCATTGTGAGTGTGGCAAAACACTAGAACAAGTTGCCTGGGGCAGCTCCTGGGGTGGAGTCTCCTTCTTTGGAGGTATTTGAGACCTACCTGGATGCATTCCTGTGTGATCTAGTACAGGTGATCCTGCTCTAACAGGGAAGTTGAACTGGATGATCTTTTGAGGTCCCTTCCAACCCCTAACATTCTGTGATTCTGTATTTTAACGTCCTAACATAGCAAAAGGATGACATATGAGCACTCTCAATTTGAACTGAAACTTGGAAAGAAACAAACAAAATCCCCTCCATGATCATAGAAATCCTTTTGCCAGCCTTGGTTTAGATGAGGCAGAGGTAACTTGCAGCAGCATCTGATTACTGCAGGAAACACAGGTCATCTTATTTAATGATCTGGAGCTGAAGATGTATTGCAGCTTCCATCTGTCACTTGCAATTAGTGTAGAGCACTGAACTGGGCTGGAAATGAAGTTAAAGAGTGAAAGGATCATGGCAAGCCAGGCTTGGGGGAAGGACATCTGGGATATAGAAGGTATCAGGAGCTGCTACTGCTTCCCGTGGTCGCTAGGAATGTGGCAGGATAGCTTTGGCAGTGCTTCCTTGGCAGTCTGAGCTGGAGTTATGTTGAAATGTGGCATTAAGAGAACCTTTATTCCAACTCCTGGAAGCAAAGTATGAATATAAATGGGCATGGTCCCTCATGTGCCACACCTCACATAGGCTCTCCAACCTCAGGACCCCAGCTGGCTGTTTTCAAGAGCTCAGGTGTTTGTTAAAACGAGCCTGATTAACACAACTTTGAGATACTGTTCATGTTCTTTTTCGTTCTGGTTTCTAAAACAGCCTATTTATAGTGTGAATTTACACTCCCACCTAGTTTTCTATTTGCAAGATGAGACTCCTTTCTGGGAAATGGAAGCTAATTATGATCCAGGAATTCCAGTAGGATCTGTGCTGTTTCCTGAAGCTCTTACTATCCACTGTGATCTGTGTACTTAAAGATATATGGGTTCTTATTTACCTCGTGGTCTAGATCTTCTACCTCAGTACACTGACAAGCTCCAGACCTCATTTTAGGCAGATGTGCATTAACTGAGGAAGCTGAGGAGTGGCAGGAGAGCAGCAGAATTAATTTCATTCCAGGAACATTGCTGTATTGGAACAGAAATTGGTAATTTGTGGCACTGCAATGAAACTTCCTTGCACCAGTCATGGTTGAAAGACAGTGTTCACCCACTGTGCCATGCTAGGGTTAGACTCCTTTTCAGTGCTTTTGGCTTAGCTGTGTTTTTCATGTCTGTCCAGAACTTGTACCATTAGAGTCTGACACCAGGGACCAGTATTTTTGGGGTTTTTAATTTTTTTATTTTTTCACAATAACGTTGCAATTTTTTTAGCAGGAATTAAAAATTTTGTTCAAGACGTACTGGTGACATTTACTTTGTTCTTACTGAATTTTGGCAACCCCTGCATCTTTTCTCCTGTCTTAGAATTGTGGAGCAGAAAGAGCCTTTCCTTGCCAGGCTGAATAGCAAAAGCAACTGGAAAGAAACAGGCAAATCTGAAACTTTTAAGATGTTTTTGCCCATACATTGCATTCTGGTTTAATGCTTTATATTTACCTGTGCTAGTTTGAAACTAGCTGGTATACTTTGGTGAGAGAAATTAGATTATAGGCTGTGAAAAGGAAATAGTGGTGATGTCTACTTCACTCATAGGCTTGCTGAGATGTATAAAAACAAGAACTCAAACCATAGATAACACAGTCACAGTGGGTCTCTGTTGCAGCTGGAGCCTGCACTTTTCTCCCTAACCTGCTGTCTGTGTAACTAATCCTTCTGCTTTCTAAGCCCCCCGGCCGATCCTCCAAACTCACTTTGAATGTAAGGCAAACTCTGGGATAAGGTAGAGGGGTGGAAAGGAGGTGGAAAGCAGGTATTTACAATCTATACAGCTATAGACAGAAATGTACAAGTTAAAAAGATAATACAGAAACACAACAGCCCTCCCAGAAACCAGAGTCCCCAGGAGGGGCTCCCAACCACCCTTCCACCTCCCTTCCACCCACCCCTCTAACTTATCCCAGACTTTGCCTTACGTTCAAGGTGAGTTTGGAGAATTGGCCAGGGGGGTTAGAAAGCAGAAGGATTAGTTAAACAGCAGGTCAGGGAGAAAAGTCCATGCAGCCAGAGAGCAACTGTGTTATCGATGTTTGTGTTTTTGTTTTTATACATCTCAGCAAGCCTATGAGTGAAGTAGACATCACCATTGTTTCCTTTTCATAGCCTGTCATCTAAGTCTTCTCACCAAAATATTTCAGCTAGCTTCCAACTAGCACAACCTCAAGGATTATCTAGTTCCAACCCCCCCTACCATGGGCAAGGATACCTCACACTACATCAGGTTGCTCAGAGCCCCATCCAGGCTGGCCTTAAAGACCTCAAGGGATGTGGCTCCCACCAAAGTGTTTGAAAGTGGTATTGAAATACTGACTCTTTCTGTACATGTTTCTGGTGCTTGTGATGGGCTAAACCAGAGGTGAAGTTTTAACATGCAACTTTTTTTTTTTTTACAATAAATGAAGAAACTGTATCTCAATGCATCTTGTATAAGACAGTTTTTACACCCACAAAGACTAAAAGTAACTACCTCTAAATATTTACAAAAGGCAAAAGATAAGTCTGAGCTCACTGCTGAGTTTCTTGAATATTTTTGTTTCTGGTGTCTTCAGTCTAAAATGTTTTGCTGGAAGTAAAATACTTATCTAGGTCTGATTTGTAGCAAACTGCTACTTACTTTTTTTACAAGTAGATAGACTCTCTTTTATGGTTTCCCATAACTTTTTGTGTTCCATAACACCATATTTTATCATGTTCCATTTCCTGAACACCAGCTGAGGTGCTGTTTCAGCTAATCACTCTGGTAAATGGGATGCACTATTATTCTTTTAAATATTCATTTGGGGTTTTATAGCATTGATTCATAAATGTCTTTGGAATGATTTTTAAGTGATTTAAATAATTAGGGTAACATTTTTTTTTTTTTTTTTATTTCTCAACACATGCTGTAAGAATGTTTCTGCTCAGACGGAACTTCAGTAACACTGCTTGCTATCTAACAGGTCAAACTGCCATACCATGGTCATGATTGTGGACCTGCTGTAATCAGCAGCCCCAGCTCTAATCCAGTGCCAGGGAGTCAGAGATACTTGTGTAGTCAGATTGTCTTTTGGTTACAAGCAGCACTAGAAAGGATGGAAAATAAAATGGGATTAGGCTAGTCAAGCTCCAAAACCATAACGAGTTATGGCTGTGATGCTCAAGTTTGTGACATATGAAGCTAACAGATTGTTATGACTCCTTTTAAGGCCCATTCATAAAGTGTTACGTTGTCCTTTGGCCTTCTTTGCACCTGGTGGTCCTCTGTGACACAAACAGCCCCACCAGGTTCATAAGGGGCTTTTCTTTTGAAGGTTCCTTGAAAGCAAAGCTTACCTCAGCTCATACAAGTACATGCAGGACTATCTGAGCAAGCAAGCTGATGATGGAGAAACCTCTCTACTGGCTTATTTCTTCCCAAGTTTGTGAACAGATTGCTCAATGTTAATGAGAGCAGAAAGTTAAAAAGCCTGTGCAAAGACAGCTGCAACCCTCCCGGTGTTACAGATCCCTGCAGAAATATTGTCTCCCTACTTGTTTCTTCCATCCTGGAGAATAATCATCAAGGCAGCTGGACTCAAGCCCTTCTGAATGCTGTCTGATCACTGGTGATAGAGTTCTGTAGTGCACAGAGGAGATGAGTCAACTGCTATAAGCAAATCTGACAGAGCACTGCTATGAGTAGGGGACAGAAATGCTTTTAGTAGACTGCTAGGCTTGCTGAGCTACAACACTGAAGAAGCACAAGAGATACAAGATGTGTTACTGAGTTTATGGTTTGGGATTTGGTTTGTGCTTTTAAAGGTACAATATTTTGTTCCTGACTGACAACCAAATTCTTTCTTGAAAAGCACATGGCAGGGAAATGAAGGCAAGATAAGAAATTGCTGTGAATGTGAACCCAGCTAATATAAATAAATTCAAGTCCATGTCTTGGGGTGAGGGACAGGACCTTTTACAGGAGTGTTTTACTAACATGCATAGGCTGAGTCAAGTGGGTGAGGGATCCTCTCCATCTAAGAGCCTGTAAGTGCTTTGCTGAGCCATCCATGAGACAGCTCTTAGATTAGGCTTGGAGATGCAGCACCACACACCCCTCAATTAACCACAAGCTGTGAACTCTTCAAATCTTCCTGTGGTGGTTTTTGGGTTTTGTTTGTTTGTTTGTTTGTTTTTTAATAAACAAACCAAAACCAAACCAATTTCCAAACCTTCATCAAAACAGAGGGACTTCAGTTTGTGCAGAGCTTAATGCATGCTACATTGTGTTCCTTTTGCTACTTTGCAACAAACAAAATAATAGTCATCTTTCAGCAACTGTTTTATTTCCCTCTTCACAACTGAGTAATATCATTGTATTGCACCCTTTCATCCCCCTCTCCAAGGCCCCCTCCAAAAAAACACAAACAAAAAGCCTCCAAGCAAACCCCAAAACACTGCCCCCCAACCAACCAACCAAAACCCCCAAACAGACAAAACCAAAAGAGGATTAAAGCCCAAGATCCTCCTGAAGCTCAAATAAAGCAGGCTCCATCATGCAATATTCATCAAGACAGTGAGTTATTGCTCCCTGTAGAAATGACAAGAGAAAATGTTCATCCACTTCTGTTATGGACATTTGAGGTCAACCACAAAGTATGAATTGATGCGTGTCAAAAACCCTGACAGGTTTCTAGTGGAGTGAAAAGGTACACGGAGCTGTAGTGCTGATGGGAGATGTTGCCAGTCTCAGGCATGTTTTGCTGAAGTACTTGGATGGTGAGGTGTGCTGAGTGGGTCATTTGGGTCAAGAAGGCAGGAGAATGAAGCATCACTGAAACATTCTGATTAGAAAAGACCCTCGGGATCATTAAGTCCAACTCTTATCCCTACTCTACAAAGTTCACCCTTAAACCATATCCTCAAGCACCACATCCAAACAACTTTTAAACACATCCAATCTTGGTGACTCAAGCATCTCCCTGGGCAGCCCATGCCAATGCCTGACCACTCTTGCTGTGAAAAAATGTTTCCTAATGTCCAGTCTAAACCTACCCAGTTGCAGCTTGAGGCCATTTCCTCTTGTTCTATCACTAATTACCTGTGAGAAGAAACCAGCACCAACCTCTCCACGATGTCCTTTCAGGTAGCTGTAGACAATGATGATGTCTCCTTTCAGCCTTCTTGTCTTCAAATTAAACATCCCCAGCTCCCTCAGTTGCTCTTTATAAGATTTATTTTTTTCACTATGGAAGGATTTTGCTTGAATTTCTGGAATTCCTGGGAAGAAAGTAAATGCATTGTAACAGAATTCGCTATGAAAATGACTTGAAAATCACAGGTGGGATTACAGAACTTGTGGTCCCAACTTCTGAAGTATCATTTATGCTCTGAAATAAAGCTGATGTTGATTCTCTTTTCAACCCTTGCAGTCTCATGGCTTTACTTTCCTCTTCTACTGCAAAAATATTGTGTTGTTTGACAGAAGCCTCACCTCAAACAACATCCTAGTTTTAGCAATGAACCATAACAGTAGAAATTATTAATCCAGCCTTGTGAATTTGGACTACTAATTCTTTTCCTAAGCTTCTGGCATTCTACAATGGGGAGAGCTGAGCCATTCTCATAGAAACAAAACTGTTTTCTGCACTGTTCTAGCCATTAGGAAGGCTCACTAGTGAGTGATTCATCATATTATTGACAAATTTTCTAGCCTCTGTTACCAGGATCTTTTTCTGCTAGCTGTTGTTTCAAAGTTGGCAAATAGTAAGCATTGTGAAAATAGCCATTTTGTAGTGAGCTGAAACCCTAAACTTGCTGTTGCTTTTATTCTGGTTCTCCTGGATTTTTTTTTCTTGTAAGAAAATTCCAAATTCTTGCATTTTTATATATATATATTTGTCACTGTAGGTAAAAATGTCCAGGATAGCTTCTCTACTATCTGCAAGCACAATGCTTATAGGCTGTACTGTTAGCTGCATCTGTAAGCGGACATACATGTAAGCATGCAGTGCTACACACAGTTCAGTGCTGGAATAAAGAGGCAAGAAGGGAACAGAATGGTGAAGTATTCTTAAACCACTAGAGAAGCAGCCTATGTTGGCTTGCAAAGAGGTTGCAAAAAGCTCTTCTCTCTGACACTCAAGTCCTGTCCAGATACAGAGTGAAAGGAGAGACATTTTGTGCGTGTTCCCAGCTTGCTGATAAAAGCCCTTGCAAAACAGTTTTGCTTTATAGATAAAATGGTTCAAAATTGTGGATGACTTAACTCTCTAGAAGCAAGTAGGACAAATTATAGCAATATTGGTTCTTGGGGCATTTTGGAGGAGAAAAGGCTTAGGCATGATAGTTTGAAACAGTCTTTTGAATGTGAAGCTGTGAGAAGGGAAAACTTTTGACTCTCTGAGATTGTTGACCAGCATGGCCACATTCCTAACTGGTTACTCTGAATAGTGATAACGGAACTTGTAGTGCTTTCTGCTCTGTTTGTGCTTCAGTCATAAAAGGAGCGGCCTTCCTTGTCCTGTGAAGGGCAGTAGAAGGTGGGTTGTTACATCTCTTTGTCTAAATAGAGAAAGGAAGATCTGGGAGGGCTTGGAGACAGGGCATCACGCACTGTGCTATGGAATCTGTCAGACTGCTGAGGCCAGCACAGTCCTCCAACATGCTCAGTGAGAGAGCCAGGTATTTATCAATATTTCTTTTCCAAGCTCAGCTCTGGTTTTGTGTATAAAATAGAAGAAGGTTTTAGCTGTGTAATAGGCAACATATTTTATTTGGTTTTATTACTGAATGTGGACCAGATCCTCAGCTAATAGAAATTGGCATAGTTGCATTTGATTACGTGGCCAGATTTTCAGCTTGATTTCTTGCAGTGAACTTTCTACTGCACCATGAATTTCTGTTTTGCTCTCCTTGAGGAAACTGTCTTTCAGCATTTAAAAAGACATAAATCTGAATGCCTGCAATTTCAAGTCACATTCTGGTTATAAATATGTGGATTCATACTTTCTTATTTAAAACAAAAGTGATGTGCTGATGAGAGAATAAAATGACATCAATTAAATCAGAAGTACTACAAGGAATGATCTCTAGTGGTTATCTGAGGCAGACAACTCAGCCTCAAAGAACATCATCTGTCAGCAGGCAGATGCAGATGAAGACAAGACTGTGCAGAAGTCCTAAGGTACTTGTACAGTTAGAGTCTCAGTGTCTTAGCAGAATGAAAACATAAATCTGCTCCACTAACTGAAATATTGATGCTCGTCAAGACTCGGAGTGAAAGGTTTCAAGCTAAGGGGTACCCTATGCTTTTTTTTCCTGCAGTACTCCTCTGATTTTACTGAGCCCAGCACACTGCAGGCTGGCAAACATTTGGAAATCTACACCTTTCAAATCTTGTGTTATTCTTGTGAACCAGTTGTATTTTTTTTGCCTTTCTGTTATGGTTAACTCCAGACTTAGCAACAGACATTTCTTTCTTTCTTTTATTTTTATATTCTTATTTTGCAGTTTGACAACAGCTTTTATCTATCTATCTGTCTGTCTATCTATCTATCTGAAAATTGTCCACAGAGCTCTTCTTTGGAGGAGGTGGATGCCTGTTCAAGACTGAATAGGACTATGGAATTGCATTATTGCACTGAATGTTACAGTACTGTGGACAGGATAAGTAAAAAAGGGGGGGAAATGTCTATTTATTCTTTGTTCTGCTGTACCTCTTCAAAGAAGTCCAAGTCCGACAGACCAAAGTAAATTCCTGGTGGAGTTGATAGAAACAGGACCCAGCTTCATTTTCACTCCAGTCTGTGCCTATGACTTGAATCACGGATAATTTGTAGAGTTTTGTTGGTGTATTGACTTACAGCTTCACAGAGAAATCATATTTCTTTTGTTTTCCACCAAAATCCATCTTACTTTCTTAGTGAGATCATGTGAAATCAGAAACAGAATGGAGTTTACACTGAGATGAGGCATGAGGGAGAACGAGTGCACTTTAGACAGTTGTGTTGGCTGTGATGGGAACCCAAGATAGTAAATTCAAGAGGGGAGGGAGACAGTCTGCAAAAAGAAACTATCTCAGCCTAGAAAAACAGTTTGAAGGAGCTCCAATATAACACTTAGGAAAAATAAGTCACTGTACCAGCTGTGATGCTTTTGCTTTCCCTCCCCAATTTCTGAAGCATGGCATAATTGTTAAATAGACCAAGGTCATGGTAAGGTCACACAATTATTGAAGCATTTTTAGGAGTGAAGGAATATATTGTCACAGGTAAAAAAAAAATAAATATCCTCTTTGATTCATTTACATCAACTCAAGACCTTGAGCAGGTGGTGCACATTCAAATCTCAGAGTCTGCAGACGCTGGTGGTAGACTTGAGTGCCAGCTCAAGTGCTCCAGAAACACCTCACTAAACTGAATGCATGAGCAAAAATATGCAGCAGGTGAGCTTCAGTGTGAGCAACCATAAAGTTGTGCATGTAGGGAACACCAGTCTGAAAGATATTTGTATAACACTGAGCATGACATTAACAGTTACAGCTCAGGAGAAAGATCTTGGAGTCATTGTTGACAGGTGTCTGCAATCATTAGCTTAAAGCACAGAGACAGCAAAACAAAAAAGCCAGCAAGATATTGGGCATCATCAGAAAAGATATTTGGGATAAGACCAGCAGATATAATTTTGCTGCTGTTTAAACTTTGGCACTCTGCCTTCTTGGGGCCTTTCTGGTGCCTATATCTCAAGAAAGGTGTAATGGAGTTAAATGTGTGTGTGTGTTTTTTATATATATATATACACACACCAAAAATGATCTAAAGGCTGGAGCATCTGCTCTGCAAGGGTAGATTAGGAGGCAAAGACTCTGAAGGTTGGAGAGCACAAAGCTGTGAAGGGTAGGAGCAGGGTGTGTGATACCTCTGAGGGAATAGTGTGAATGCAGAGCTGATAGTCACCAAATTCAGCAATAGCAGAATGAGGGAATGCTCACTGAAATTAGTAAGAGATCAGATTAAAATAGACAAAATATTTTTTTTACTATGGTAGATAGTAAACTTCTCCAATTTGTTGCTACAGGAGGCTGTGGAGAAAGGTAACACAAGTGGATACAAAAGGAGTTAGGCAGGTTCTTGGGTAACAGGTTTATAAAGAGGAATGATAGGAAAAATGCAGGACTGTAGACTCTGCATCCCTGACACAACAGTGTGGATGCAGGGAGCTGCAAGGAGAGTGGCCTGTAGAAAATATTCAGCCTTGTATGCTATCCCTAACTGCCATTTCTTATTGCTGCTGGTAAGTATCACTGTTTTGCTGGAGATGAACTGTTTGTCTGAGCCAGAATGGCATTTCTTATGTTCACCAGATTTCTCCCCAGTCTTCAAGAACACTCTCAGTATTTTCATGTTTCTTGAATAGATGAAAACAATCTTCTAAACACCTATTTTTCTATAAATAAGTGTTCTCTACAACTAAGGAGAAGTCTTAAAATTGTAAATGAAAGCAGATTTAGGTGCCTCATCTTGTTTTGCTTCATAAGAGTGAGTGCTTGGGGGCACATTTTGTACAGACCTCCTGAAGGTCTGTGACTCACCTAGAGCGCTGCCCACGCAGATTATGCTGGACTGAAATGCTACTGACTCTGACAAATTATAAAGTAGCTTGAGTTTCACACATTGTGAGTGGATCCTCTGGCTGCTGAGTTGTTGGGTGAAAGGCAGGGAGCCAGGATGGTGAGATGCAGCTGCTGCCCCTGTTAAAACCTACTTTACTATACAAAATCATGTAGTGAACATAGTCCACATGTGTGCCCAGAATCAGGATGATTGTAACCCAGGTTTTTGGCATATATATAATTCAGTCAGGACCTTTAACTTATTTCTAAGTGGAATTTTTACTAGGTAAAAACCTTTAACTTATTTCTAAGTGGAATTTTTACTAGGTAAAATTTATCTGCTCTGAAGAGAGGTTGTAGTCAGGTGGGGGTCAATCTCTTCTAGCAACCAGCAACAGAATGAGGGCACACAGTCTCAGGCTGTGCTGGGGGAGTTCTAGGCTGGATGTTAGAAGTTCTTCACAGAGAGAGTGATTGACATTAGAATGGGCTGCCCAGGGAGGTGGTGGAGTCCTGGAGGTGTTGAAATAAAAAATGGATGGGGCAGTTAGTGCCATGGTCTAGTTGATTGGACAGGGCTGAGTGATAGGTTGGACTGGATGATCTTGGAGGTCTCTTCCAACCTGGCTGATTCTATGATCTCACTGGAGAAACAGGAAGGAAACAAGGCTAGTCTTTCCTCACATTTAACACTGCAAATAACGCCACAAGATCAGAGATGTGGATTCAGATTAATCTTCAGTTATTTTTCACTCCCTCTTAGGGGAGGCAGTTGCGTATGTCAAGGGAAAATTCAGCCCTCCTCAAGATCTTCCACTGCTGACTACCCAAGTAGCATAGGATGATTAAATTTGAGCTTTATTACTGCCATGCCTGAAGTCAGATGGGATTAGTTTAGGTTCTTCTTCTTTTTCCAGATTTTTTTTTTCTTGTAGGAAAAAGTTATTGGTGCTTTCCCTCCCCTCTACTGGAAGTACTTGAACTGCAGTCAGTTTTTGGATTTCGAGATGAGTTTTGGTTTAGGTTCCATGTTTACTATGTGGCCGAGAAGGGAACTGTGTGCTCCAGTATTTATTTTGACGGCAATTCTCCACTTTATGATTCCTGGTGATTTGTTGGTGTGACAATCTGACATGCACTGGTAAGCTGCAATATCCTGAGGGTCCACATTTTCCCTTCAATGCATACATACAATTCCCCTTTCCAAGAAAAAAAGAATTTAGAGAGACGTAAATTTCTTCTCATTCCTCTTCTACATTTCTGAGATATGATGTGCACAGTTACTTACATTGTATGTATAAAAGATCCATAGCAGGGTTCCTTTTAAGTGGGCTGGCAAAATTGTTCAGGAAGAAAAAAATACATTTTCTATTGCTACAAATTTTCATAGAAGCTCACTCAGGATCTCTCTCCTCTATTTCAAGGGTACAAATGATGATATCATCTTAACAGTAGCACAAAAATCATGAAGTTGGGAACTTATATCATCTTAGTTTTGCTGGGCATCCAAGGACCCTGAAATTCTTTGAGACCATGAACCTTATCAAGGGAAATTCTTTACTTAGAATGTAGCATTAACCTCCCATATGGAGGCTATTTGGTGTCTTGCATTGTGGTAATGCAGTGGCCATTAATTTGTCTTTTAAAGCAGAAAGTCCATCCCCTTTGTGTTACATCTGTCAGTTACTGCTCAGGCAACAATTCTTGACCTCCATTAAGGTTCATTATTTGTCTTCATACTGTGCTCTCTGGAAACTGCACAGGATATGACCCTTTGGGTAATGAAGACCACGTAGTATCTGCAGGTACCCAAGCCTCGGAGGCTTCTGGGCGGAATTGTATTTGGCTGTTCTGGAATGAGCAGCTGTCTTTTTAAATACTGTGCTTCTGCTACTCCATCCACAATGCTGATCAGTCATGCAAACCATAAGGTGTTTCTTTTGTGTAATGTGCACCTCTTGCAGAAAAATCAAACTTTATGTGGCTGTAGTGAGAAGTGGAAAGGCAGCAACAAAATGCAGGCATCTGGACACAGCTGTTACAACCTATGAGCAACTTCTGCCAGAGCTTATGTCTGTTGCTTTTAAAGCACAGTAACACTTGAGTGTAACAGCTAGTAAAGGTGGAATAAGAATGCAAAATAGGAAATGTGATTTGTGATGTTATTGAGAGCTGGCAGATGGTGCTGGCCAGAATGATGCTAAGCCATGCTCACAACTCTTTTGAAATGAAAGCATGGAAGAGTTGGTCTTTTCTTTATCTTTGAATACTATTGAGCATACTACCAGTAAAACTTGTTCTTTCTGAATACCATTTGCCTGTGAAGAACCATTTTCTATCTATAGATCATATCTCCATCCACCTATACTGCTCTGCCTCCAAATAGTGCATGCTGTTAAATTCATTATATAGATTATTCTTCTAACAATTTAACTCAAGTGATATTGTGCAGTGGGAATACACAAGATAACTTGTGTTCTGTGAAAAAAATACTGCCACCCTAAAGAAAAGGAATCCATATATCTCTGAGCAGAAGTGTGTAGTGTTCTTCTTTATCATCCCTGTGTGCTGTAGGTGCTTTAATCTTTTCATTCTTGGACCGTTCCAGCTCTTTTCTCTGTAATCTCAGGATCCAACCATTCACACTCTGGGATGAACAGACTGTTCACAGGAACATTACTAAAACATTCACTTATTTTTTTTCCCCTCAATCTTAGGTGCTTCAGGATCAAGTGTAAATATTCCTGCATGTTTTCTGCTTCTCCCTGCTCGAGGTCCCTACTGCTGGTGGGTGGTGTACTGGTATCACCCCAACACTGGGACTTTATCCTCAGGGCTAGATGAGATACCAAAACTCCCAAAGGTGAATGTCTTCTTCCCTTGACTGTCTGGTATGTCCCAATTTGTCTGCACCCACTGCTTTTGGCATATGTCTGCCTCATGTCTGCCTTGCAACCCTTTGCTCATCTGAAACTAGGGAGGGGAAAGGTGGGGAGACTTTGGGCTTTGCCCATCCCGATTTTCTACCTCCATTCTAGAAATGGACTAGGGGAGAGAGCTGCCGTGCCACAGCCTGCAATTCTTCACCTGAGATTGTGCTTGGGGGACTGAGGGACAAGACAGTGACTCTTGCCAGTGCTCTGATTTCTGAGTGGCCATCCCCATGGAGGGACTGCTCCGTTCCTCTCCATCAAGACTGGACTAATCCTTACCTACAGATTGCAGAGGCTCACTGATTCCTTCCCAGGCACTTGGTAATAGTGTACACAATGGCACTGGGATACTTTGTTTGACAGAGAAGTGTGAGAGGCCAGTATTATTGCTCTTCACAGACCATTTGCCTGGAGAAGTGGGAGTAAGGCACGGAATAACTTTTCTTCCTTATAAAAAAAGAAACCGCCTCTAAAGAAAATACTATGACTGTGCAGAAGAAGAGATGAGGACTTGTTAATTTATTTGTTTTCCATTTTGTCTCTAAATTATTCAGTTCTTTTTTTTTCCCCTGACCAATTTGATATTGTTTCACATTTGTCAGAGTGCCTCAAGGGATTCAGAGTGCTTCATTGCTCTGTTCTTTCCCTGTGCCACACTCTATCATCGAGCTACTTATTCCTCTGATGCAGTATGCCAGCATTTGTCAGAATAAAGGCTGAGCTGAGAGTCCTATAGTCCTGATCCTCCAAACACTTGAAATACTTGAATTAACCAACATAGTCATGGTTAAAGACATTAGTGAACACTGATGTCAGCATCAGGGGCTATATTGGAAATAAGTGTATTTATCAAATCCATGAGACATAGTTTCACCTTCTTTCAAATCTCACTGTCCTTTTGCTTTATTAAATGCATTATGTTTTTTCCCTGAAATTTGTAATGAGTGTTTGAGGTTGAAAAATGTTGCACCTTTTTGCTTGAAGCAAAGGTTAGAAACTCTTTAAGTACAACTCTGTTTTTTCAGCTACTGTACCTGCTTTCTTTATGTCTCCTCCTAGGGTTAAATTGACATAGAGAAATCTCTGCTATGTGTCTAGTCACTGAATTTAGGAGAGTCCTGACATTTAGCCCATCTATCAGACCAGGTGATAACTGACAAATTCATGGAACAGGGGGTGCTAGTATGGTTACAAGTGTGAGTGCCAGCTTGCAACTTGCTGGGGACTTCAAATGGCTCTTGGATGAAGAAAAAAAAATGTTCATTTGGCTTCATTTTTGTAGCCAGCCTTTGAAGCTTGCTGTACTTAGTAGCTGAGTGGTTTCTGGAATAAGAAAGGTATCCTCTAGGAACACACATCTGATGTGACCTTGAAAACTGTAAACTTGCTGATTGCTTTCATATCCAATTGCTCTCAACAACAGGCTGTTTAAAATGACTGATATTTGACCAAAACCATATAACAATACTGCTCTTGAAAACCCTGTGGTTGGGTGAGACAACATGGAATTATTTGTGGTAACTGAAAAGGAATGCTTAAAAGTCACCTGTTTATGTCTTGGTCTTTCAAGTAAGACAGTAAATGATGGCTTAGCAGCAAGTGGGATCATTTTTCTCTGAAAGAACTACCAATTTATGATACATTTCTGATATCTTGAAAAGTCAAATTAATCTTCTTAATGCTATTCTTCTTGCTTTAGCAAATTTGATGTGGATCACTTGTCCTAAACTCTAAGGCATCCAATTAATGAAATTTGTAGTAAGCTTGTTTCTTGCTGAGCTAAGCTTTCAGTTGGGTGATTTTAATGTCTGGTATTAAAGCTTGTGAGCATGGTTCACTCTACTGCTGTTTTTTCATTACCCTGTTTAAAGTATGTATCTGTTATAGGTGCTTTGAAGGGCATACAAAGATTAGATTACGAGTTTGGGTGCCTCCTACCAGCTGTAGAAGTGTATGAGTATCTTGGCTTGCTTGAATACTGCCAGTTAAGTAAATGAGTAGGTGAGTTAACGCATGGACACAGACAGTCTTCCCAGCCAGAAGTCTTTGCAAGGAGCAGTGCACTTTTCAGTGTATGTATCTTATGTTGTGAGATTGTAGTTGCACACTTCAAAACCAAGAAAAAAAGCTGAATGCTCATATCAGAAACTGCTTGACAGACCCAGAATAGCTGTTATCACTGAAAGCTCTGAGGCTATGTTTGTTTAAACCAGCATTTAAAACACATTTGTGCTAGTAGCAAGTGTGTCATACCTTCACGGACACAAGCTCCTGTTCAGCACAGGAGCTTGTGCTCCTCTCAGCTGGTGCTTTGTAGGCCCCTTTCAAGGTATCACAAGGATGATGGACAGCTACACTTCTGCATTGATAGTTTTGCCTGTAGGGAATTCACAGAATGACAGAATTGTCAGGATTGGAAGGGACCTCAAAAATCATCCAGTTCCAACCTCCCTGCCATGGACAGGAACACCTCACACTAGACTGGATTGTTCAGAATGAGTGGAGCCACACCTCAAAATGACTTTAACTTATTATTTCTTGAATTTATGAAAAATCTGTCTTTTAGAAGAGTTTCAATCCACATGACCAAGTATTTTTCTCTTGAGCTGAGCTTTCAGATTTTTTTTTTGCTTTATTAACAATTCACCCTTACTGGTCTGTTGTCTGCATGTGTTACTTCTCTGTTGTTCCTACTTGTTGGTTAGTCGTTTTTATTAACCCTTGCTTAAATCATGGATACATATCACACCTGCACCACAAAAGGTTTCATTGTGTTGCCTCATTTTATGTCATATACTTCGTGTATAGGTATGTTTCTCTTGGCATTCTGCAGTGATTCACAAGTGAAATCTTCCTGAATAGGAAGATTATTACAATTGAGAGGCCTGGAGCATTCTTTTAGTACTATGATGACATGAGTGATTTAAAAAAAATATATCCTTATGTTATTTGCTTCAGAGTAAGAACTCTTTAATATTTTTTCCTGTGCCTTTTAAAGTTCCTGGTGAAAGTGATAAATGATTGCTTAAGGGCTCTGTATTATACTGCTAGGAAGAAAACACTCAAGAGGAGCAAGCACCAAGATAAGAGTACAGACTAGGCATTCTGCTAGAGGTGCTTCTTCCAGCTGAATCCCAAAGTCTGGTCATCCTGCCTAGATGGGAATTCAGCTGGAAGACAAATCTTTGTGCTTCTGAGGGGACATCTCACATCTGGCAATGCTGAGCTCAAATAGACAACTGTTCAGTTTAGAACATGATCGGTGCTTACACCATCTTGACCCAGCAGCGGTGCTGCTGAGAGTGACTCTGAATCAAGTTTCCACAGGGTGCTGCAAGTATGTGTGGAGTAAAACTTTGAGACAGTTTCTAAGCAGGTGTGTGCTTGGCCAGTGTATGAATCTCAAGTGTGCTTAGCTGTCTGACATCAGGAGGAACCGTTCTGTGAATTGAAGCATGTCAGCTGCTGGCACTTGGAAATGGAACTCTTACCTAGGTTTAAGCTTGAAGGGTAACTCCGAGGTGCTCAGTGAAGTGTTTGCAGAGAAAGGCTTTTCCATAGTCATAGCTGCTGCTCTGTACCTTGCTGCTCTAGTTTCTAAGCAAGCAGTAAACAGGTTTGCATATTGTCCTTCAGAGAGCTGGAAACTTGATTACAGATACATGCAGGCAGGCTTGCTTTTCCTAGGAGCTCCTAGGTGGTACTTTCAGATTTTTTAGTGTATAATTAGGAACTGTCATCCTGTTGAAATAAGACTTCCTTGAGTATTACAAGATTTGCCCAGGAGGCTAACTGTACCCTGGGCTGCATCAAAAGAATTGCAGCCAGCAGGTCAAGGGAGGTGATTCTGCCACTGCGCTGGTGAGACCTCACCTGCAGTTCTGTGTCCAGCTCTGGAGTCCTCAGCAGAGGAAAGACACAGACCAGAGCAGCCACAAAAATGATCAGAGCGCTGAAGCACCTCTAGAGGCCTGTGAGGACAGACTGAGAGAGTTCAAATTGTTTGGGTTGAAAAAGCTCTAGGGAGAACTTATTGAAGCCTTTCAGTACTTAAAAGGGGGCAGTTAGAAAGATGAGGCAGTTTTTTGTCATCGTTTTAGGACGAGGGGTAATGGGTTTTGAGAAAAAGAAGGGAGATCTAGACAACATATAAGAAAGAATTTTCTTTACTGAGGGTGGTGAAACACTGGCACAGGTTGTCCAGGGAGGTGGTGGAAGCCCCAACCATGTAAACATCCCAGACTATGTTGTCTGGGGCTCTGAGCAACCCTATCCAACTGCTTTTTGCAGAAGAGGGATAGACCTTTAAGGTCCCTTCTGAAGTCGACCATCCTACAATCCTGTGATTCCGTAATTTCATGGGAGAACTGGGAAAGCTTAGGAGGTTTAAAACTGGGGAAGCAGCCTCTCTGATCTGCTGCTGTATGGTTCATTTGAAAAGCTGCCTTGTGCACTACAGTTTCTCGGCTCTAGTTTGGTATGCATTAAAAATTTTGCCTAAGGAGTACTCAGTTTTGGTGCTGTAAACGAGACTTTAATTGACTAAGGTATGGCTTGTAGGAGCCTTAAATTACATTCCAACCAGAGCATCAAGTAAAATGTCTTGCACACCTTATTGTTCACACTGTTATTTTCAACCCCAAGGAGATTTGCTTTGCTGCCACTAATTTTCACACCTGACAGCAGTGTGACCCATGTATGAAAAAAACAACCCACCACCACCTAACTAGCAAACAGTAGATTTAAAGTATTTCAGAGCTCAAATTTCACTACTTTACAGATATGAGGCATCCCAGCATACTAGCATGGGAGGGCTCTATGTTTTTGTCTCCAAAACTTGCCTCTGGAGGCTTATTGGAGGGAAATGGGAGTCATATCTGCCCTCTTTTGCAAGGAGCAAGACCTCTGCAAGGTATTGCCTCGGAATCTCAGGGGCATCGTTAGAGGCTTCCTCTCTCTTGCCTCTCCTTTTGAAGCAAGTTTAGTGACAAAGATTTTCTCTGCTGCAGTCCAGGCACTGAAGTTGTCAGTGTGAGTCAGCTGAATCCCCATGTTGTAAGCAAAAATTTTCTGTCACTGTGGTGGTGGAATTGACCCAGCAGAGGAGTGAGAGCTGCGATTTGAGTGAGCAGCTCTGGCTTTTCCTGGCCACATGCTGAGGTTCCTTGGTAGGCCTTTTGAGTTCACATGTAAACAGAGTTGGTTTTATCATCTAATACAAATAAAAAGAATGGAATTCCTCCAAGAGCTCTTTGTGTCCTAAGATCACCAGTCTTAGATAAAAGATAGAATTAAAATGAATAAGCAAAAATGTGCAAAGATTGAGTTAAATATTTTTTTTGCCTTCTTTTGTATTCAAACAGTCAACTAATTAAAATCATAAAGACTTTGCAGCCTGCAAAACTGGGCTCATCATTACAATTTCAACAAACAAACACCTGTGAGGAAACAACCAACCCATCCCTACTCTAAATGCTGTCTTTGATAGCAATCTTCCACTGTCATTTAAAATGGCACATTTCATCTGCAGATTTTATTGTTTCAGACTTCACTGAAATGTGATACAGTGAAAAAGGCACTGGAATATTTTCAAATAAACCCAGAAAGTGTTAATTCTCCCATGGTTTTGGTGTCAGGTGTGGCATGTCCTAGGATTTTGAGTTGAGAAAGTAAACTTCTCTCCCTTCACCTCTTTAAGTCAATGGATCACAGGATATTAGGGGTTGGAAGGGACCCAAGGAGATCATCGAGTCCAACCCCCCTGCCAGAGCAAGACCACACAATCTAGCACAGATCACAAACTTTTGCTCTCTACAATTTACTTAGGTGCTACTCTCAGAATAAATCAGAACCCCAGAAATCATTAGTTCTAACAATTATTTGTACACACTCCATTCTTGACGAGCTTATGTAACCCATTTCCAGTTGAAAGCAGAAAAAAAAAAAGCCTTCCCCATCCTCTGTTCTTCTTAGCACACTTGCAAGATGAAATGTTGCAGCAAAATGTTGTTTCTCAGCTCTGATTAAAAGCATGAGTCACAATTCGTCAGGTCGTGTGGGTTCGAATTGCTCAGACTCCTCTGCTGCATCCATTTCAGGACACATTACAATGGAGCGTGGAGCTGCTAGAATTAAGTCAGAGCTGGGAAAGAGAGGGGATTTCCTCTGCTTTCTGGCCAAACACATAGACAAAAAAATTACTTTGGGAGGCTTTCAATAGCTACAAATTATTGCCATGAAGGAGGCACTGGAGAAGGTGTTGTTTTGAAAACAACTGATACCAGCTGCGTGTCTGAGCCTCTTTGTGGGTTTGCCACAGATTCATTGGATTTTGAGCAGATCAGGGCAATTTTATTGTGAATGAAGATTCTAAATACCACACGGAATTCGTTCAACACATACCTAAAGATAGAGATTTCATGCAACATGACATTATGCTGAATCCAGATTCTGCTGAGGTCCACAAGGAGGTTTCTTAATGTTTCGTGTTTATTCCAGCCAGCCAGCATCATTGTATTGGCACAACAGCCCCCAAATTGTGCTTGTATACACAAGGGTGGCAGTTCCCTTATGGCAGCATGTTTATCACTTATCATTAAAATGCAGTATTTGCAGAGTCCATGTGTAATCTGCTCCCAACACACATTTAGCTAAAAAATATCAACATGAAGACCATTTGAGCAAAATACAGGAGAATAATACTGCTTCATACCAGTGCTGGAGAGAGAAATGCCTCACAGTAGAGGGAATAGTAATGAAAATAGGATGCTGCATGGAAAAAGAAATGCCATATCCAACCTCCTTCCTTCCTGATATCAGTATCACCTATGTCTGAAACTAAACCAAATCATAATTGTAAGACTCTCTTTCTGGGCCTTGTACCACTATAGATCTTGTCTGCTCTGGTTGCTAAGCCAAGCAGTCTAATAGGAAGAGAGGTGAATACCCCTGGGGAGTCTCTACGAGAAGACCTCAGTGTGCAGTGCAGTAGGGAAAAGAGTATAAAATCATAGTATCATAGAATAGTTTGGGTTGGAAAAGACTTCCAAAGGTCGTGCAGTTCAACCCTCTCTGCAGTCAGCAAGGACATCCTCAACTAAATCAGGTCACCCAGAACCCTCTCAAGCCTCACTTTGAATATCTCCAAGGATGGGGGCTCAACCACCTTCCTTGGCAACCTCTTCCAGTCTTCCACCACCCTCACGGTGTAGAATTTGTTCCTAACATCCAACCTAAATCTGCTCTTCTCTACTTTGCTCCTCGTCCTAACACTACAGGCCTTTGGAAACAATCTCTTTCCATCCTTCTTGTAGGCCCCCGTCAGGTACTGGAAGGTTGCTGTTAGGTCTCCCTGGAGCCTTTTCTTCTTGAGCTCTGCATAATTACATAGCTCAAAGTTTTCTCAAATTGTTGGCATGCCAACAGAGTTGCTTGGGGCTCTATATACTCTTTATATTGTCTCTCTTTAAAGTTTTAGTGCTCACCTTTTTTTACCTTAACATTCATATGTCTAGTCTCACATGTGCTCAAATAGAAACACGTAGTGCACACAGATATAATTTTAGCTGCTCTGCAGATGGTCACAACTGACATATGGAAAAATGATAATTCAAGAATCGATAAACATTTAAAGCCTGGCGAATCCAAAAGCAATAACGATCCTTTCAGGAAATGCTCTGGACTGAGTTATTACAGTGACAGATGCTTCATACATCTAAATCAAATATTTACTGACGAGTGAAGTGACTGCTGCTGAGCATATCTTATAAAAAGGTGAGAAAGAAACATGTTAAGGCATGAATGAAGCTGTGCAGATCACATTAAGGTGCGGTTTGATGGATTTATGACACTGCATTATATTTATCTGAAGGAAGGGCATACAAATCACCGCTCTGGCAGACAGATCTGTTCTAAAGGACGATGCTGTAATAGCTTCTTGATTCCAAAGTGAGTTAATTGTAGTTTTCTTTATTATTAAAATGCATCTCCAGGGTAATTTTTTTAATGCTCTGGCATGTACGACACTGTTTAAATTTCTCTTGGGTGTGACCTAGATAAGTAATTTCACAAGTCACTTGTGGAAAGTTACAGAATAGTTTCATATCAGAGACGTAGCTCTTCATCAATATGTAGAAGTATGGAGGTTTGCATGGGGTAGACCAGTGCTGATGAAGCCGAGACATCTGGAGAGGGCATTTGTTGTTGCTGTTCTGGAGGCTCTTGCATAGGATTTGGGTGAGAGGTTTCTACATATCTTCTTCTGCTTTGGAAATTCAGGTGGAGAGTGACATGGAAAGCGAGCAAAAGCATTTGAGCCCAGGCCTGTAAGAAAGAACTTTGGGCAATACCCTTTGCCAAATCAAAATATCATCAAATAAATGAGGTGAGCTTTTTAATTTGTACTGCACAAATTGAGAAGCTTTTATAGAGGCTCAGTAGTTAGAAACCTTCCAGCTTCCAAACTGGCTTCAGGGCCAGTTTAGGGCCAGTTTATTTCCGTTTGCTCTCGTGTCAAGATTGTTCATTTAAAGTTTTTTTGTTTGGTTTGGTTTTCTCCTGGTGGTTTATCTCTGATAACCAAAGAACAACCACAATCTGATTTAGCCTGCTTTTTGCTCTGTTGAAGCAGCTGACCAGTTAGGGTTTGCAGGATTGAGGACAAGGAAGAGGACAGGCCAACTGTGGCAATGGAGGGTGCTGTGAAGGCTAATTTACCCCCCGTCCTCCTCCTGCTTTTAGTCATGACCCCACTCACATTGAAGTTCTTTGTTTCTGTGCCCATTTTTTCAAACATTTGAATTGAGGCCTTGGTAAGCTCCAGATAAGTTGGATCTCCCACATTTGTGTGATCACAGGAAACTGATTCAAAAAGAAGGAGACCAGGTTAATTAGCCATGATCCCATGTTGCTTTTTATTCTGCTTCCCTTTCTTTAATTGTTAATTCCTCTGAACTCTGATGCCTGACACACTGCTGAGATCAGACTAATGAGCTTTACTTGGTGAATCGCTTGAGCAAAAGGTCCTTGTACGTTGTAGATCCCTGCTATCAGGCAAACATTTCTCTGGTGATGATCTGGGCTTCACTTTCTGCTTTCACACATGTCCAGTGCATATCATCCCTGGAAAAATAAGGGAAATACTAATGTAATTGGATATTTTGGAGTGGAAAGTGATCTACATGAGGTCCCACAGATAATATTTATCACGTAGATTTCAGTCTGCCAGAGTTGGTTATTTAAAGCTCTGACTTGGCTACCTCTGCTGGCAAAAACAAGTGGAACAATCAGATGTGGCTACCTAGCTCCCTCAGGAGACAGTAGATGAGAAGAAAGGGAGGAATAAATAGTCCTTGGACTCTCTGGCATCAAAAAGTAGTGATAGCCTGAAAAAAACAACTGGAAAATAGAATCATAGAATGGGCTGGCTTGGAAGGGATGTCCAAAGGTCATCTAGTCCAACCCCACTGCAGTCAGCAGAGACATCCTCCACTAGATCAGGTTGCTCAGAGCTTTGTCCAGCCTGACCTTGATTATCTACAGGGATGGGGCTCAACTACCTCCCTGGGCAACCTGATGCAGTGTTCCAGCACCCTTATGGTACAGAATTTGTTCCTCACATCCAATCTAAATATGCTCTTCTCACATGTCAAAGCATCACCTCTTGTCCTGTCACTGCAGGCCTTTGCAAACAATCCCTCTGCAGCCTTTTCGTAGCCCACTTCAGGTACTGGCAGGCAGCAGCCAGTCTGCCTGGAGCTTCCTCTTCTCCCACTGTACAGCAGCTCAACAGATTAAAATCTCAAAACTCCGTAAAACCAAAAAGGGGGGGGGGGGGCTAAGTGGAAATCTATGTTATAAATGACTTCTATATTCTCATACTTTGATAAAATTCAGTGGTATATGCATAGATGTTGCATCCTAGAATCATAGATTTTTTTGTCCTAATTCCACAAGGGATAATATATGATGCACAATAATTTCTGTCATCACTCTTTGTGTATGTTGAATATGGGATCAAATGCAGCACTTTTATGGTACAGGGGGCAGCACTGGTCTGTGTAATAAAATGTACTTTGTGCATGAGAGCCTGGCAAGCTAAAAACCTCCCACTTCCACCTCTCAGAAATGGATGTAGTGATTAAAAAAGCCTTTGAGACAACTTTGTTCATATTTTCAATAAACTTCAGTATTCATTCAACCCCTTTACATCTGAAGATGTGATGGAATACCTGAAGCAGCAAACTCTATTGTATAGAAGCTTTTGAAGGACCTCAAGGTGGTCTACTTTGATGTTATTGGATGCTTGTTGTTAAAAAAGGCAAAAACTAAAGGGCCAGGTCTTGTGTAATCTTCTAATTAAATATTTCTTATAAGTAATTAATTGTTTGGGCTGCTACTCCCAGCTCACCTCTTTTGCCAGAACATTTCATAGCCGAGTTTTCAGGCTCTCCTCATACTTTCTTTTTGCAGTGCATTTTGTAAAGCTCCTCTTGCCTTAATCATCATTCCTCTCATACCTCTTTCTATAAACTGCCACATCTAGAAATACAGGCTTTAAGGCTTTCTAGCACTGTGGAGGTCATTACAGAAAGACAGACTTTTAAAAATGCCCTTCAAAAGCAACAGTGCTTTTGTGGAAGCTGCAATGCTTTGAGTGAATGCACCACAGCGATTTAAGTACACTTTAAGTGCTGTCAACAGGGAAGTGTTCTCATTTTGGTAAACTTCCCACACTGAAGAAGGTTTCTGCAGGCTTTCCTCAATATCTTCATAGAAACTGAGCAATCTGGGTGGGAAAGGACTGACCACAGAAGAGGTGTGTACTTCTCTTGGTGGCAATCTGAGTTGCTAGTATTTGACAGAAAATTTCATGCCAGTCATCAGACCTTTAATCAAAACTGTCAACTTGATTGTCTTGACTCAAGAAAACTTGAAATGAACAACCTCTTTCCCACCACTCGAATCAGCTGTATCTTTTTGTGCTCTTGCTTTTACTGTTCACTTTTGTAAATGACTATTACTTTGTTTATTTTCTTAGATGAAAAGCTAAAACTTGCCTTTGCCCCAAAACTCCTGCTTCAATTTCTCTGTTGTATGCCTAGTCTGAGACTGAGCACCTTGTTAAGGTGCAGGGAATGCAGCAAGAACCTTAATACATTATGCCTCTCTCTTTATATCTATCTCTCTCTCTCTAAACATGTATATATCGATTGCTGTTTCTGAAAGTTTTTTGAAGTGCAGCATCTTCTGGGTCGTCTGCATCCCTGCTCTTCCGGACAGAGAAAGGAAAACTATCCAAACTCTCCGTACTTACTGGATACAGCAGAAATCACGGTACCCCAGCCCTGAGGAAACTAGGCGATGACTTGCAAATAAAGGCAATTAGCAGTTCCTTAGATTGCTGCTCCTTGATGGGCTTTAACCCTTGTCTTCCAATCCTCCCTTATAGTAGTATGAATGACTCTAGAGCGAATAAAAGTGGAAAGTGAAATCTGAAATCTTCATATCAGTGTAACTCCAGATGCATGTACATGGCTTGTTCACACTGCAATAATGTAGAATTGAATTATGACCCTTTAAAGCAGATTCAGTAGGTTTAAGATGTTATGATGTTCTTGACTAGATAGGAAAAGCATCTGTGCTTTGATGACAGTTTCTAGCTATCAAAAATGCCTAATACTTAGGTGGATATTAATGCTTTTTCAGCAGCCAAAAGCTGAATCAGGTGGAAGTGATTCTGCCCACTGCCATCTATTTTGTAGTAAAGTGTGACAGAAATAATTATGCTATTAGATGAACTGTCTGATTTATTCATTTTCTGGGCATCAGGATTTTTTGGTTGACTTTTGATAGATTTATCAGAGTAGTTTGTTTTTTCAGAGTTCAGTGTTCTGAAGTTGTGTTTTGCCCAGGGCAGAGTGTTGTAATTATGACTCCCCCCACCCCCAAATGCCTACAAGTCAGATGCAATGTCTAAATATTTCTCAATCACTCCTTTTATTTCAACATAAAGAGTAAATAGGATAATGCAATTTAGTGATACAGCTGATCCCCCTCTCTCTCCTCCTAAGCCCCTCTAAAACAAAGAAATAGTTTATAACTGAAAACAAACAAGAAACTTTTCCTGCTGTGATAAAGACTGAGCAAAAACTACCCAGTGTATTTTGGCATTAGCAGAATTAGCAGTCAGTGTTTTACGAAGTGTTTGAATGGATTATTAACATAATATTTTGGAATATGGTACTGGCACACTCATCACAGTGTTTGCAATAACTGAAGTTCAGAGATCCAGACTCAGATGTGTAATAATGAATGCAAAGACAAATACGCTGCTGCAGTTTTGATGGGAGGCATTAGTGGTAAGAGCATAAAATATATTCTGGATTATTTATGCATGGGCAGACATGAATATATTGTAGTTGTACTAATTATAGAACTTATTATCACTTGTCATATATAGCTTGAGGCTTTCATTCTGTCAAATCAGATTAACTGATGGAAGAAAATGTGTGCTCACACAGGCAGTATGTAGGAGTAGCAATAGGCAATGTTTCAACGTGCTTCCAGCATCCCCTGCTATCCTTTCAGCACAGGCCAGCTTAGCTGGTTTTGCTGCAGTCCAGCAAAGACTTTGGAAATGTTGTTGTTTGAACTTAATCACTCCAGTTTGCTTGTGCTCCCCAAAGTGATGTTTCTGTCAGACAGGCACTTTTGGATGTGCTTCACTGCCTTTTAGATGTTATTGCTATACCCAGCTAGCTCTGGAAGTCTGCAAGGAGGACTCCAAACTTGCCCACTCTTCCTTGTCTTGTCTTAAAATATAAAGGAAAGATACTGCAAGTGCCTTTAAGGAATGTTCTTGTTAGGGAGTTCAGTTGCAGAACAGATCTTAATTTGCAGCTGCATGGTATGTCAGAGGTAGCTCTGACCACTCTGCCTTGGACTTGTCTATAAAATACCTGTGCCACCACAGGTATTCCTCATATATCTCCTGAGGGACAGCTTGGGAAGGTCCTTGGATGCAGCATGGCAGGTTAAATTTTGGAGGGTGCTGTTCCAACTGTAGGGGTATGTAGTGCTGAGTATACAGCTCTATCTCCACTTCCAGCATGGCCTCATCAAGCCAGAGGCTGGGCAGTGAATGTCTGACAGGCAGGTGGGGTTTTGCACATCTCAGCTCTGCTCTGAAGACCTGGCTGATCCATCAAGAGGTGGCTTACTACTGCATCTGTGAAAGGATGGTCATGATAGTCAGGCACACAGCTAGTTCCTGACGTTCCTGCCTCTCAGAGCTGGACTTGGGGCATGCCTGAAACTTCTTGTCTCTGTGCAGCAACGCAGCTGCAAGAGCTGAAGCAGTGCTGCTCGCTCAGCCTGCAAACTTCATCTGTTGGAAGCTACTCTTTCTTACCATGAGGTGAGCCACCAGCTTAAGCACAAGTCAAGTGAAATATATATTCATAGCAGATAACTGTGGGAGAAGTTTGTAACATTTCATAGCTGCTGGCCTGGTGTTTGCTGTCTTGCTGGTACCTATCACAAAAGCAAGGCTGAAAGCACTTAAGAAAGGGAATCCCAAACTTGAACTAAAACAGCAAACGATCTTGCATTTTTATTTTGCCCTGTTACTCCCTCTGTACCTTAAGATCGAACAGACAGAAAGACAGATGTTGGCTCCAGCACTGGTGCCACCACTGCCAGTGCCCTTTCCTCTCCTAGTTCGTTTTGTGCAATCAGCACTGAAGAGCTGTCTTTCCCCATAATTGCAATAAACATCATTGCTGTGACATTGTGTCCTCCACAGCTGGGTGCAATGGCATTTTTGTCTGAATTCTCCTGATTTGGCCCCTGTCTGAATTTCCTGGTTTCATTTGGTTGTATAATTATCCATCAGAAAGCACAGCCCTTGCATTCAGCACCTTAGGATCTCAAAGGCTATTGGATGTGAAAATACAATGAAGCAAGAGGCTGTGCACCATACGAGTTCTCCTCTAGCACATTTTTAACAGAATTCCATCACTATTAGTCTAGTTTCTAGAATCTGTGGAGGTGTCCTAGCCTGGCACAGAATCTCACTATTGTCTTTTTGCTTCTTTCCACCTTGCCTACTTTGCCTGACCAGTATCTCTTCCCTCAGTGTCTGTCTTTATAACTCTGACAGTAGTTCATCATTTGTTTGATATTTCTGCAGTTGATAATCCATTTCCTTTAATTTTTAGTTTCCTTTAATCATTACCCTTATTGTGGCCTTCCAGTGTCTGAAAGAAAGCTGGTGAGGGACTTTTTAGGATGTCAAGTAGTGATAGGACTGGGAGGAATGGAATAAAACTAGAAGAGGGTCGATTCAGACTGGATGTTAGGAAGAAGTTCGTCAGCATGAGGATGGTGAGACAGTGGAACAGGTTGCCCAGGGAAGTGGTGGAAGCCCCATCCCCGAGGTCTTTAAAGCCAGGCTGGATGGGGCTCTGAGCAACCTGATCTAATGTGAGGAGTCCCTGGCCATGGCAGGAGGGGTTGGAACTGGATGATCCTTGAGGTCCCTTCCAGCCCTGACAATTCTATGACTATGATGCATCCCTTTCTATTTGCTTTTAGCTATCAACTGAAACTAAGTTTTGGGTTTTTTTGTTTTGTTTTGTTTTTGTTTTCCTTCATAACTACTTCTCTCCTCCCACTATGCATGTATTGTTTTTGACATTATCTGCTTTAAATGCATGATTTGCATAGCAAACAATAGCATGGTGAAGGTGAAGAGTACCTAGGTTCTTCTAATCTTGACTGGCTGATTATTGCTGAGGAAAGGAGTGAGTCACTGGGTAAATAGATAATATATGGGTAAAGTACAGGCACACAGGTTGCACCACCATCAGATTGTTGTTGACATATTTTTTTACTCTTGAGCTGGAGCTGATATTTTTATTGTTTCAAGGGAAAAATGTTATTTAAAGAGTGTATGGGTTGTGGCTTGTTGATAATACATCTCCGTTCAAATGATGCTCCTGGTAATGAATGAAACTTCATGGAAGATGCTCCTGACTGAAGCTGAATGGGAAAAAAAAATGCAATTCTGTGCATTTGGCAATAAAACTGAAAGAAGTAATGCGTGAAAAAAATGAACTGTAAATGGGGATTTTCATTTTAATGGGGATTTTCATTCTACTGGCTGCTTTATGTAACTGTGGTAGACCATGTGTCCATAGGGTTGAATACCCACTTCTGAATACCACAGGGTGTTGTTGTTATTTTGGTTTTGTTTGTTTGTTTGTAAAGATCTAAAATTTGCAGGAGCTAAAAGCTTTGCCTCCTACAGCAAAATCAAAATCTCAGCATCTCTGTGTTGATTTGAGTCAATACTTAAAAGTAAGAAAGGGTTTCCTTAAGTGGGATGGCTTGCGTTTGTAAAGTCTAATATCAAATGTGGTTTTTATGCACTTTGGCAAAATGATACAGAAGTAATGAAGGATGACAATGCCTTGTATTTATAGACTCCCCCTCCTCACTGTAGCTTGATGTCCTTTCTTGTAGGTAGGTGGCAATGCTGTGCTGGTTCTCAAGTGGAGGCACCGGGATAGGGAGTAGGGATACGATTACCTGCCACCTATGAAACATGTAACTTAGCTTTTGGGTCTCACTGGTGAATCAGTAAGGCTTGGTCATCTTATTGACAAGGTCAGGAGTGCCACAAAGTTGGTAAAACTCTAATAATGTAAGCTGGGATTGAGTATTAGGCTGTTCCCTTTCTGTCAATACAGTGTAACTGTCTGTGGAGCCATGTGTAATCACTGGGATTAAAACGAGCCCTGGCACTTCTTTGATTTTGGAAGAAAAGTTCAAAGATCTGTGGAGTTACCTCAGAACTTTAACTCCTCACCCCCCTCTCTGGTGGAAACTATCTTTTGCATGAATGGATGCAAGGCTTCTCCTTCTCCTGTGCATTTAAGGTGTGCTTCAATACGCAGAAACAAAAGACTGAACTGTTCAGCTTTGCACAGAATCATCAGCACAGTGTCAGAGTCTGAGCCCTCTTGCGCACAACAGATCCCAAAGCAGAAACCCTACTGATTTTGTACTGATTCTTTTTTTTTTTCCCCCTTTTGTTTTGGGTAGAAGAATCTTTGTGCAGGCAGGATGGGCTGTTGTCACTCTGCCTGGCTGGCTTTTGAAGTAGTCATGTTACATGACTAAGAACTGATTTGAACCTTTTAAACAGGAGCATGCTTGATTAGGCCAATTAGTGTATTGTTCACATTTCCACAAGCTACTCTCGAGTGTTGCTGTGTGGACTTGCACAGATTGAATTGGAAGTCATCACTGGAGCCTGTCTTCCCTCACGTGGTGAACTCTTCATTGCAGACTCCTCAAAAGGGAACTTTGGCAATACTTGACAAAATGTGTTAAGGCTAGGACAATGTTTGTTAACTTCCCTTTGCTCTAGTGACTTTGGCTGAAAACATCTCGTCAATAGCCTTAACTAAAACAGAGGCATGCAGGGGATCTTGCCAGAGTTTGAGAGGTGATTGACAGGTCAATGCAATGAAGGAAATCCCTGTCCTTCCTCCTGCCCAGAGCAGGAGCCCCAGAGGTGATGTTCTGTATCTTGATCTGCGCTGTGCCTGGGGTCAGTACCTGGGCAGCCCAAGGAGACCTGAAGGCAGGCGTCTGTGGTGGTTTGGGTGTCCCCCACCCCCCACACTTTAGAAATGCGTCCCTCTGCAGAGCTGAGTGTTACCCTCCGCTGTGCGAAGCTCTTGAGTGTGATCCATAGGTGCTGTTTCAAGCTTCCTGCATTATGAATACTGTGTTCTCCTTAATGCATTGTTTGTGGTTCTTGTTGAAAGGCATCAATATATCTGTGACTAACATGTTGGGCTTGATCTCTCTTCAGTGTATGGACCTTCCCTGTCGTGTTTGGTGGGGGGAGGGGGTGGAGAGGTGTTAGGCAACAGTACTTTAACAATTTATTTATTTTAAAAGTAGGTTTTGCCCCAGTTGAAGCCTCACAGCCTGTGCTGTGCATCGCTCTCTCAGAAAGCAGGCTGACAGCAATGAAAGTGATAGCTGTTTGCCACGAGCGAGTCGCTCACTGTCTGTGATTTACCCTTCCTTCTGTTTCTCTCTCCTTTTTTGCCTTAATTTTTTGTTTCTAAATGGTTTGGCTGGGTTGGGTTTTTAATCTGAAGCAGCCTTTCTCCAATAGCCTGTTCTGCCTTGCGCGCCCGTGTTTGTGTGTGTGTGCGAGAGAGAGGGAGGCAGAGAGAGAAGCTGTGCCTGGGCTATGCTGACAGACGACTTTTCCCTCAGTTGTCAGGTTTCGAGCCTGTCGGCAGCGCTGCTGGTAAGTGGAAAAAAATTAATTCCAGGGTGGGGAGAGAAAGGTTGACCCACTGGGAAGCAGCCCGGAGGGACCATGGGCTGCCACTCGGGCAGCCTTGTAGGCAGTGCCCAGCCTTAGGATCCTTGTGTCTGCCTGACTGCCCAGCTGCCTGTGCAGACAGCTCACTTGTCAGCAAGGGATTTTCCTCTCCTCCTCCCTTGATAGAGATCCCTTAGCTGGTATTACTGATTGTATCCTTGGATTATTGTAAAAAAAACCCAAACAACTCCCTCCCCCCCCAGTCCCTCCCCAAGAAAAAGAAAAAAGAAAAAAAAAAGAAAAAGAGCCAGCAAGCTCCCCCCCGAAAAACCAAGGGAGGAAGGGAAAACTCAGTGTGGAGATGAACCTCTAATCCCCTCGGTCAGCCCGAGGATGGTGGCATGCTGGCACGGTTGCCCCCCACGCCGTACACCTGAGCGCTTTCGGGCTGCCCACGCTGGGAGGGGGGGAGAAGTGGCTGCCAAAAATGTTGGCTGCTCCCGGGCAGCGTTAAAGGTGGAGCGTGTGCATGTGCTGGGGGCAGCATCCATCCTCGCTGAGCTTTAACCAAAGCCGTAACCTGCAGCTATGGAGTCACCGACTAAGGAAATCGAAGAATTTGAGAGCAACTCTCTGAAATACCTGCAGCCAGAGCAAATAGAGAAAATCTGGCTTCGTCTCCGAGGCTTGTAAGTAGTACTTTTTTTTCCATCTCCTTCTCTTGTTTCCTCCCGTTGTCAAAATGATTGTAGCACTTTCTTTTTCCCTTCTTGCCGGTACCTTCAAAGTCTCCCAAGAGTTTCCACACCTGTTCTCCATAAATACAGTGACTTAATCTTAGCAAAAGATCCATTGGCATCCTTAAATTGAACTGCCTGTTACACTGAACAAATATTTTCCTGTGGGGTGTAGATATGTCGCTAATGAGACACTGTAAGATGTAAGCAGTTACTGAGATGCTAATTACTTTAGCTGTTACTCGAGAAAAGTTTTGTTATAGCTGAATGGTCCTTAATTGGATCCTCTGTTTTCAGTAATCTTACCCTTAGATGCAACATGCAGAAGACTTTTGTTTTTTCCTCTCCTGTAAATGTACAATTTCTGGCACTGACATGGTTAATAAGGACAAAATGGGCAGAGAAAGTACAGTTGGAAAATATTTCTAACAGCATTTGTAATGGCAGGAAATTAATGTTGCATGAATTGGATTGTACTTATTAATTTATACATTAAGGCTGACTTGCCATGAAAAGATGGGATACTGCCTCTTTAGGAGGAAAAAAGTACCTGTGCTTCTGTGCTTAATCAAGAACTTGGCACTGCAGAAGAGTAAACGTTTATAGGCTGTAGAGTTTGTGTAGCTTATTTAGAGTCAATGTCTGGCATCTTCTTCAGATTCTCAGTGTGTAAAAGCAATAAGATCCATTATTGGCAGCAAAGCCTTTATTCACCCATCAGTTTTTGGCCAAGGCAAAGATGAACATTACCATGTCGAGCTGTATCCCTGCCTGTATTCACAACTGGTTGTTGTTGTGTTTTGGTTTGTGTTTGGTTTTCGTTTTTTTTTTTTTCTTTCCATCAACCTCACATGTTAGAGTTATTAAAATTTCATCCCTCAAGGGAAAGGGGGAGGGAAGGGAGCAGGGAGGTTAGAAAACAGCAGAAGCAAGAAAATGTAGAAACAGTAAGCTAATAGCTGGAAACAAATGGGTCTGAGTTAAACTTGAGTTGCTCTTGGAGTGTTATTTTGTGTGAGCAGCGATGACATATTTTGTAAAGCATATCTAAAACTTCTATAGGACTCTAAGCAGTCTAAGAGATGTGCATGAATATGTATTTTTTTTCCAAGGCATCACTCCAGGAAGCCTGTTTTGTGAAGGAACTTAATCAAAGTAGATGACAGCTGTCTTGTAAGCCTTCCAAATAGAACAGCCATACAAAACAAACCCTCTTATTTTCAAGTCTGTGCCACGATGTAGTGTTAGGAGTTTTATTGAGTTTTGTCTAATACGGAGTTTAGGGAGGATGCTGATGCAGATTCCACCTGAAGGTCATAGATAAACTTTAGCAGTACTGTAGTTCAGTATCTCTCCTGTAGCTAGTAGAAGGCAGCATCTGAGTATTACAGATTGAGCTTGAATCTCTTCTACCTTTTGGAAATGTGGTACAACTGTAAAACTTGTTCTAGATACATAATAACTGCATCTCAGGCTGTTTTTCAGGATAGCCCTCTCTGTTGGCAATTTGTGTAAGGGTAACAACTATATTCTTTCTCCTTCTCTATTTCAAGATTTTCTTTTTTTTTCTTCCCTAAAGAGAAGATAGAATTTATGTGGAATTCTTGATCACAAGATGAGAACTGAAATGTCTTCAGCTCTAATTAAAGGCTGTGGAAGATTTTCCATTCCCAGTGATTTTATGGAGGCTTTTAGCACTTTTATGCACACACACAAACTGGTTGCAAACTGAGGTTTGGCATCCAGTTTCATGTTTTTTCCTGTCCATTTTTATCCATGCCTATGTGTGTAAGAGAAATTAGAAGTGCACAGCCATCTCAATTAACTGTTCAATTAAATGCTTCATCCTGAAGAGATCAAATACTACTTGAGAAGATGCCTCTTTCCACTGCCCCTGGTATACTGACAGCTGTATCACACAGGAATTACTTCCAAGACATAACATGCTACCAGAGCAGTGCTACACAGGTAGTGAGAGAGAGTGTGCTGCTGGCAGAAGCTGCCCAAGGACTTGTAGTCTGCTAACAGACAGATAGATATCCAGAAGGCAGTTTAATCCTGACCCTGCATCTTAAACAAGAAGGCCTGTGATGATTTAAAGAGTTTCATGTGCTCATCGTTGGGTTGGACATCTTGGTAGGACTTCACCCATGGCAGCTCTGGTCTTTTACTTCCTGTCTTCCCATCCCCAGTCCTGGGTGGTGACTTTACTCACTGTGACTCAGTGGGTAAGCTGATGCTCATCACTTCTTGCACTGCCTGGCTTTTCCTAGGAGTGGGGAAGGGGGCTTTTTAAATTTTGACCCCATCTCAGCCCACCTGGTTTGAAGAGAATGGAAACTCAAAGGCTGCAAAGGGGTGGTTAAGCTGAGGTGCTTTTCAGACTCCCCTAATCTAAGGTTCTTTGCTTAAGCAAGTCTGGTGAGGACATTTTTTTGCCATGTGCCTTTTACAGATCTGTCCTGCAGGATTGTTGCCTTTGGAGGTCTGGGCATGGGGTGTGTGTTTTCAAGGAACTGGGAAGTCTTTTGGGCAGTGTGTCAAGGACAGGATTTTGTGTGTCTGAAGCCAGGTGTCTGTTGAAACATGGATCCTATGTTGCTGCAAGAGCCAGATGAGATATTGAATTTGCCTCTGGATTTCCATCTCCTTTTCTTTATTTTTCTCTCGAAGATGTGGTTTCTTGGTCAGAGCATAGCAGTATGAGACAATGGTCCTTAGGTCTTAGACAAATTCCTTTAGCTTTTGCTGAGGATAAGTAAAAATACTAATGCAATAACATCACTGGAATGTTTTTTTCCTGACATATTCATGGCTTAATGTGCAGTAATTTAAAAGAGAATCAAGTCAGTAGACCTATATAGTTTTTTTTTTCAGGTTAAGTGACCATGATACTTTTTCTCATTGGGGTGCAAGTCATCTGTAGCAAAATATTTGGGTGTCTAGAACCAGGCATCTATGAAATAAACATTGTGTTTCACACATGACCTCTTAGATACTCATTTAGGTTTAGTCACAGCTTCAGAAAGAATCTTTACTGGTTTATTGCCAATAAACTTTCAGGAAAAGTTTCTGAATAGGCTGTTTCCTGGGCAAAGGAAGGTACCATTAAAGGTAGATGAAACTCTCTGAGGAAAACCTTCAAAGTCAAGAACTGAGAATTTTGCCCTTTTTTCTTGTGTCATGCCAGAATAGCAGGAAGAGATTTACTCCAGGTGTCTCCTTGTAGAAGCTCACTCCAACAGAATGTCTCTGTGTACTGGACATGCCGCTATCAGGGTCTTATCTCCCCTGGGAAGGGATGCACCAGCTTCCCCTGAGCAGGGACCTCCCAGAGACAGACCTGCTTCTGAGTTTTGTCGGCATCAGAAATGAGTCAGACTGGAGCAGCTTCATGTCCCTTCAGGGAGCTTTCCCTCTTGGTTCCCAGAGGGCTGCTTGCCTCCCAGGAGTGCCTCTGGGCACACATGGTGCCTCCCCACCACCCTGTGCCTCCCTGTGCCCACAAGCAGACATGTGCTCTCACTTCCCAGCTGCTGATGGGCTGCCGGCTGTCTCTGCTCACTGCTGCTGTGTACACGTGCTCCTGCTGAGTGTGTGTTTAATTCAGAAGCAGATCTCCTTGGTTCCTTGGCTACTGCTGAGCAGTGGGGCTATCCGTTTGTTTCTTCACACGGGGCCTGACTTTGAACCATTGTCTCTTACTCTCCAGCAGTGCTCAGCCTTNGGGCTATCCGTTTGTTTCTTCACACGGGGCCTTGACTCTCCAGCAGTGCTCAGCCTGCAAGAAACTGTTTCTTAAGGATATGTTGATTGCTTGCTTGTGGCTCTGAGTAGCTGCTGCTGCTGCTGCTGCTAGAAAAATGCTCCTGAGTCTCTTGCTCTGTTCTGTCTTCCTTACCCCATGGATCCTGTCTAGAGGAAGTCTTTTATTCAGACTTGCCTTGTTCGACTCTGTGCTTGGACACTGTAGACTGGAGTTACTTAAGAGTCTGCCCTCCACTCTCCTATGATTGATAATAACTCACTCTGTTTAGCTTGGACCCTTCTGCTTTGCTAAACCTATTGGAATTTGGATTAGATGGAACTCATTAAAAGGCACTGTTAGCAGCACATCTTGGAGACCTGATCTCATAATATGACTGTATGGTTGATTTTGAGGCTGATGGTTTCTCTAGGGAGGTAGAAGCAGTGATGCCTGCATTGGGGTGTTCTTGTTTTTGCACTTGGAACCCTTGCTGTGGGACTGTGAACTCCAACTTGCTAATTAAGACTCTTGAAACTTCACAAAATGACTTCAGTTGCCTCTATTTCTGAAGAGCAGGGAAAGGACTGAGGCCCTTTTTAATACTGTGTCATGTCTGAAGGCACTGAAGAATGCAGAGGCATATATCCAGAAAGCTTTGCTAGTTTCACAGAGATGTGTTAGTTTACAGCAGCTGAAGACCTAACTTGAAGATATTTTTGGTTTGATTTTGGTTGCTTTTATGCAGAAAAATAAAACCTTGGATTCTAGCTATTGCAGCAGTACCAGCATCACTTTCATCTGCTGGTGCCACTGCGGTGCTTTAAGCTTTGCAGGAGGAGAGAAGGAGAAGTGGACTTTAACCTTCTTCTCAGTAGCTCAGATTATAAGGTGAAATTGCTAAACAAATAATAAATCCCCTCCTTCTCAGTGTAATACTTCCTTATGCTGCCAAAGATGGCGTTACCAACAGCAACAACATCTGAAGGTTGACTCAAATGGGGTGCTTGGCTATGAGCTCATGCTTCATGCCCTACCACTCAAACCTCTCAATGTGGAATTGGTCTAAGAAACGTGATGAGGAAAGAAGACAGACCCCACCTGGAGTACTTCATCCAGTTCTGGAGCCCCTATTACAAGAGGGATGTGGTCATGCTGGAGCGTGTCCAGAGAAGGGCCGTGGGGATGCTCAGAGGGCTGCAGCAGCTCTGCTCTGAGGACAGACTGAAAGAGTTGGGGATGTTTGGTCTGGAGAAGAGAAAGCTCCAAGGTGACCTTCTTGTGGCCTTGCAGTATCTGAAGGGGGCTTACAAAAAAACCTGGGGAGGGACTTTTTAGGCTATCAGGGAGTGACAGGGGGAATGGAGCAAAGCTATAGGTGGGGAGATTCAGACTGGACATGAGGAGGAAGTTCTTCAGCACGGGAGTGGTGAGAGCCTGGAATGGGTTGCCCAGGGAGGTGATTGAGGCCCCATCCCTGGAGGTGTTTAAGGCCAGGCTGGATGAGGCTCTGGCCAGCCTGATCTAGGGTAGGGTGTCCCTGTCCATGGCAGGAGAGTTGGAACTAGATGATCCTTGTGGTCCCTTCCAACCCTGACTGATTCTGTGATTCTATGTAAAGCAGCATCTTTGAAAACTTGACGGTTTTGCTGAAGATTTGGAACAACAATTCAGCACTTAGGGCATATCCTCAACTTCCTCTGCAAAGCACCATGTGTCCTATCAGGAGTGAAGAAGTCCCACTGCAAATGTTTGTGTAAGAGCCAGAGAAGTAAGCAATGAAGCAGCAATTGATTCTAATGGGAAAACATGGAGCCTTGGTGGCTGAAGATGATCTGGCAAGTGTTAGAGTGCCACTGCCCAGTTGTCTGGTTCCCTGTCTTATGTGTATGTGTTCTGTGATATTATTAGGTTTCCTTAGCTGAAAAATGTCACATACAGAACAACTGGTTCTGCCAGTGACAGTATCCTGGTCTGCTTCGTTTTCAATTACATGGATATCATAAACAGGAAAACAGAGAGCTCCCTTTAATTCCAGAGGGCATGCTCTGCACAGTGGGCTTTATCCCCAAATATTTTGGCTGGCAGCAGACAGCAGAGGTTAAAAAAGCCCCTGAAAAAGCACCACTTTGTTAGGAAATGTTTAAATTAGTTTTCAAGTGGAAAATATGAATATGCTAATTTGTTTCCGGAGGTGAGAGAGGCACTTGAGCTGTCTTTGGTCTTGGTTTCAGTCCTCCTGAACCTCATGAGGGTCTAGGATTAAACTGAAGCCCTGTTCACCCTGGGAGCGGAACTGAGCTTACCTCCAACTGTATTTAAATACAGCTGCTGCCATCCTGTTTCTCATGTGGCTTTCCTAACCATCACAGACAGAGATTTTTCTGTCAGGGAATCCTGTCAGGAAGGCTTTCTGTAGGCCTCTTAGGTCTGAATGTCACTTTTCTTTTGGTCATCATGATTTCTAGAAGGGTTAAGAAGGTCCCACTGGTTAGTGAGTGGCTGCTGGGTATTGCTGAAGGTGGCAGTGCTCTAGCATGACCTAGAGAGATTCTTAGTTGGGATGAGCTAAAATGTGAGTATGAATGACTCAATTTGTTTTCAGAATTACCAGGGTCTGGCTGATCAGTAATATTGTTCTCCCAGTAATGTGAAGAAGGGCTGAATTTTACCATTAGACCCATGACTGCTTCTTTTTTGTACTGCTCACAATATAGTCCTTGAAGGAGCAAGAGGAAGAGAAGTAGCACCAGCTGCTAATCTCACATCCAGCAAATGGAGAGGGGAGAGAATATACTCTAATGTGTAGCAGAAAAGAAACTTCAGAACAAGTTAATTACAAAGTGTGGTGCTGGGAAGTGTAGTAATTCAGTAAACTGATATATTTTGCCACAGGCCTTCCATTATTTTGTTCCATCCAGTGACTTTTATTTGGGTCTTAAATCAATAGGTGAGTCCTGTAGGTAACAAAAGAGAGGACCTTTCATGTTTAACACTAAAATGTTGACTAAGAAGTAATAGACAATCTCTAGTTTTGCTATAATCATTAAAAAAAAACCCAACTTTCATTCTTCTGGGGGGTAGTAGAAATGAATCATACCCCAGCCCAAAAAGCAGTTATTTATTTCAGCAGCCATAAAAAGAAGACCACAGTCTGTCACAGAAGAAAGGGGCTCCCTTTATAATATTAAAGTCAATGCTTTTCAAATGCCACTGCTGTAAAATCCTGCATAGGAAACAAGGATATGAAGAAAAAGTTATTTTGGGGAAGATGTATTTAAGCTTTGGGTCAGAGGGAAACTAAGAGTCTCTTTCTGGAATTCTTTTTTAGAACTGTCTCAGTGGGATAGGAGCCCATATAGAAACAAATAAAACTCAATAGAAGGCAGCACTGAAAAATCCTTTCCATGCATGTGTGCATGTTTTAAAGGCTGTGAGGCCAGCTCATCTCCTAATCTGCCAGCTTTTGGTGGATTCAAACACTATATTAAACCCAACTCACCCCTTGAAAGCACTTTTATTTAGTGTGTTTCTTTTTCTTCCTGCAATTCATGTGCAAGTTTACTATTCCATTCTTTCTTCCATGAAAAAAATCATTTCAGCCCCTTCAAAATGCTAGAAATGGTCTGTGTCTGATCGTGACTGGTAGATGAGTGGAGATTGAGGTTCATATATTAAGGCTGACTCATTAAAACTCTATAGCAGCTGTGAGACATACCTCTCATGAGAGCATGTGAATTACTCTCAAGACACTGGGGATTTGGCTAAAGCAGAGGTTTTCTACAAGAGCTTGTTTGGATTCATAAGGCTGTTTTTGATCTCCTGAACTATGCTGTAAATACTGGGAAGAAGGACCTCATTGATCTGGAATCCAGTTCCTGGTCTTTGGAGCATTTTCCTGTTTGTTGTCTTTGGAAAGCTAGATTTTCCAAGGAGTTGATGGCTTGGGAAAAGTTAGCCCCACAGTAGTGCAAAATTTTCTCGCACAGTGTTAAGCTCAATTTTGTGCTTAGATTTGAATTGTAGCCGAGCAATAGTCCTTCCTGCAGCAGACTCAGTACTGCTCCACTACTCTGCCAAAATGTGTCTGCAGTTGTCTTGAGTGTTTGAGAAGCAGATCCATTTTGAAGGTGTTATGATAAATACAAAGAAACCAGAATTGACATTTCAAAATTGAGCGCAGCTCAAAGTCTGATGAAAGCGATTGTAATAAATTCAGCTGGTTGACTTGAGTGGAATCAGGATTCCTCCACAAAATTGGTAGTATCCATGTTGGGGATTTTGGAGTTTTCCTGCTGAAGAGCAGGGGTGCAGAGCTCTCAGAAAGCCATAGCTCTGCATGGCTGTCAAGAAGATGTTTGAAAGACTCTGTCTCTGCCAAGGAGTCTAAGTCACGTCCCAGCAGTCTGCCTTGCCTTCTTTGGGAGGACCTCCATGCCTACCGCTTGGTGACATTTGGTGGAGAAGTCTGTGTGAGTTCAGGCATGCAGTGGGGGAGGATAGTCATAATCTTTCTTGGAGAGATGTAGGAGACAATGTAGTTAGGAAGATGCCTATAGACATGTATGATAAATTCCATGCTTTTCTTCCATTTCTCACAAGCTGTGGAGTCATTTTGTTATTAATGTGACACTTTGAATGGCTATTAGGAGGTCTGTGTCATCACTTTAGGAATGATTTCTTACACTCCCAGGGACGGATACTATTCATGCACAAAACTCCAGCCAAGACAGAAAGTTGCACAATATCCATCTGTAGCACGAATCCTGGCTTGGTGCAAATTTCATTTCAACACCAAGATTAACACAAATTAAACACAAAATCTCTACAATCTTTAACAGCTGAGGCCTTACAGAGCCCTTGAGCTGCAGCTGTGGTGTGCAGGGAGTCCCTGCAGAGCGCATAGCACAAGCTACAGCAAGCATCCAAGGGCAAAGGAGAAGTAGATCATAAACCCCCCTTGCAAGGCTGAGCAGTTCAGATGGTTGCTGTAAATGATGCTCAGATCACACTTCCTCCTATGCCTCCTGTGGAGCAGCTGGTTTTCTAGGATTCACTACAGTAAGCAATTACTGGTGTCTGCTAAGCAAAGAGTCTGAATACACAATTTAAATATGCTCCTATACACACATTGATGCAGCAGGGACAGTTACAGTCAGATGGGAGAACTCTCTTTTTTTCAGACTTGAAAAGTGAAAGGAGAGGAAGCTGTGGGGGTTGAGGCTGGGAGAGGAGAATTGGGAGATCATCTGCAGAAAAGCATACTGAGTCATGAAGAGGCTGGAGAGGAGAACCAGAGGGGGGAAAAAAACCCAAACAGCAAGGTGGTGGGGAAAGAAATAGTCCTGTGAGTTCTTCAGGTCCCTTCATGCAAACATTTGTTAGATTTATTTACTTCTGGACCGAAAGCTCATAGCACAAGATATGTGCAAGTCGTTCAGGAGTTGGGGTTTTGCTGAGGATTAGAGACATGGACTGCCTTTAAGGGCATTTGGAAATGCTGCCCAATCTGTAGTGCACTGTATTTTTTTGTCACTCAAATGCTAAGAGGAGACCAAGAAGGAAAAAACGGAGAGCACCTCTGGTTATAAATGCTACACAAACCATTACATTTGTGTCACTTTTGAGCAGGTCTTTGTTGAGGTGAACGAGGATTGCTTCTTCAGGAGCCATTGTGTTTAGAGGAAGGGGGAACTTTCTTTGGTATTTTGGTGCCACATTCTTTTAACACCAGCCAAAATTCTCCCTCCCACAGTTCCCATGAATGTTGTGTGGACAGACATGTTTCCTTTCCCTCTCTGCTCTAGTGATGCAGGTGCAGAGAGCCTACAGCTTTGGATGCAGTTTGACTAGCTGTATAGATGAAGTCATTGATATTGTACAGACAGCACCTTCAAAATGCTGTTAGAGAAAGCCTTTTGTATATTAAATGCTCAGAGATCTCTAGAAGATCTGTTTCTAATTAGCTTGGCTGCAGTGAAGATATCTTCTTGCAAATGGAGCAGAATGAAATTCCTGAGTTATGCAAATCTGCTGAATAACTTGGAAAAAATTACCATAATGGCCCCAACCGAGCCTCACAATCTATGAAACATCAAATTGCATTTTGAATTACCTATTTACCTCATGGAGGCAGCTCTGCTCCTCTTCTGGACCAGAGGGAAGGAGCTTGGCTCCTCCCTTAAAGCAGCCAAACTTTTGAGAACTAGTGACACTGTTGCACCCATGGCACCTGCTACCTGGAAAGGACAGGACTTCTTACTTAAATACAGCTTTATATGTGAGGCTTCTGGTGACACCATCCTCCCTCATGGTTGCTGTGGCATCTAGATGCTTGTGAGACAGCTGGTGACAGTGTGGAGTAGGGCCTTAAGGAATAGAAATCTCGCACAGCCTCCTTCATTCTCTGTGTGCATGCTCAATGCTTGCTCCCATCCACCCACCTGCCCATCTCAGTTCCCTCTCCTGACTTTCCCTCCTGTGTGACAAGGAATTCCCACGCTGAGACTGCAGGGCAACATTTCTGAGCTGGAGACAGCGACACTGCCATCTCTCCTTCTTCTCATTGCTCCTTTCCTTCCCTCTGCCTTCATGCCTGATTTGATGTAGCCAGCTGTGTGCCATCACACCCATGTCGTTCATGCCTTGTGGAGTGGAGAAAGGAAAGATGGGCAACCTTCTTCACTCTTTGCAGAGAACAATGTTGTATTGATACAGAAATGACGTTGACAGAACAGCAGGCAGCCTGCTGAAGGTGCTGAGCCCCACTGCAACCAGCAGTTTTGAGGGCAGGAGCCTACATGGAACCGCTTTTCCCCTGCTTGCACACTGGGCCATTGTTATTCAGATGACTTCATGCTGTAGTGTCCCTGCATCTGGAGAAAGATGGAGTGCTGAGAAGCCCAGGAGAAGAGCGTTGGTTCTGAATGAGAAGTTTGAATGTTACCTTTTCTAAGAGTGATGTTTAATAGCTGGGCTGTTAATGAGGAGGCAGTGTTGGGACAATAACAGCCCTGACTCTCTACACAAAGTAGTGTTGCTGAAAGGCCTGGATAATTTTGCAAAACTACCAGCGTGCTAAAGGAGGGGGCTGGGGGGTGTGTGTGTGGGAATGGGGAAGTGAACCATCTTTTGGAATGGGAACACTGCATCTTTGTGCAGCAATTTTTTCTTCCTGTGTTTAGGCTTGTTCAACAGTAATCTGAGTGTTTCAGCCTGTAACCCAGAGTCAGGAGAGGGCCTGGCACAAACCCATGAGATTTAAAATTCTGCGTCACACCAGCTGTCTACTAGCAGACAGAGGGGGTGGGTTGTGTTCGGGGGAGGGAGCTTGGAGGGGGGAAACAATAACAAGCAACAGTCTGATAGATTTTACTAGAGCTTAGGGTGAGATGCAGATTTGGTTAGTGACTTCACACATGAGACTGGTCTGATGTAATTCCAGTCCATGTTTCCTGTCTTGATATTTAATCCAGAGTACAAAGAATGACTTCTCCCCTCCCCATCATCGTGCACGCTGTAACTAATCACAGAGACACTCTGCATGAAACAAACTGGACAGCTGCCTGTTTGGCTCCTGCAGAATCTGAATGTGTTCATTTTACATAGTAGCAGTGATTGAACCAAGTTTTAAATCTGAACGCTCTTGTTCCTTCCTGAGTCTCGCAGCTTTTTGTCACTGAGGGAACAGGATTTTTGCTGAACGGCTCTCGGTGCTTCCAATGCATACGATGCAACCTATGTGTGCTCTACGAAATTCTTCTTTGCCTCTTATTCTGAGAGGAGCTGTTCCTTTGTACGCTCCTCGTTGATAAGAGTGGTTTTCACAAGCTCTTTTCTAAGGGAAATGAGCAGGATACGACTAAAGAGCGCACAGGAAAGCCTGTGTATGCGCTGCCTTCTTGGAGACATTGTACTAGCAAGGAAGCGGCATCCCACTTCGGAGGTCACTGTAGCCCTGTAAGCACAATGAGAAGCACTTCTGTGCTCAGGGCCTCCGATCCCATTGTGCACAAAGTTCCACAAGGTCTTCCAGTGGGAGAGGCTACAGAATAGGCATGTTGCAGTACCACCCATCCTGTACTTTACGGGTCATCCCCTTTACTAATTTCAGAGCCAAACCTTCCATAAGCCTTTTGGAGCGGCCAGCTGGAAAGCAACAATCCATCAGACTAAGTATACAGGTCTATTTTCAAATAGTAAATGTGCAGAGGTCGTACACTGTGGTGATTTGACAGTTATGTATACACATATAAAATATAGGTTATAATATACAGAATCATAGACTGGTTTAGGTTGGCAGAGACCTCAAAGATCATCTAGTTCCAACCTCCTGCCATAGTCAGGGACACCTCCCACTAGATTAGGTCACTCAAGGCCTCATCCAACCTGTCCTTGAACACCTCTAGGGAGGGAGCATCCACAACTTCCCTGTTCCAGTGTTTCCCCACCTGTATATATATATATATATATAAAGCATGGATACTGAGAACTACTTCATATTCCTTTCAGACCTCAAGACTTTATTTCCCTGCAATGTACTTTCTAATAACTGGATTTTTATGAGCATGCACTTTCCTTGAGAATATGGCATGTGTGAAGCACAAGAGAATTTGCTTGTTGTGTACTAAGAAAAACCAGAATGAGCCATAGATCATGTTTTGTTTTTTTTTCAGAGGGTTAGACTTTCAGAAACAGACTCATTTTATACTTCATATTTTTATTCAGCTAAATCCACACCAACTGCAGTGGCAGAGGTTTTTGTTTGATTTTTGGTGTTGGTTAGTTTGCTATTGTTTTTTACATGAGCAATGGTGGAAAACTAAGTAAATATAAAGGAAGAACCTCAAGATTTCAGTAATTTTACCAGCTCTGTACAAAATCCACTTGAATGAAATAATATTTTTAGAAGAACATTTGCTGACTTCTCCCGTTAAGATGCCAACACATTAAAATCCCAGTCCAGTTTGTTGCCCTGTAAAGGGCAACTCCAACTCTGCATTTGAGTTTGTTCTCCTGATGTAGCCTTACTGAAAAACTGAAAACCTTATTTGGTGATGAAGCTGCAGTGCTTGGTTGTCCCTGCAGGGTTCCCAGTGCTGCCTGGAGATTCTTGTACTTCAAATTCAAACCCTGCCTGTATTCAATGCAGATCAATTGAGTAATCTCTTCCTGTACTGTTTTTTCTCCTTATTAGGTACATGTGTTGTGCTGTGAACAAAAGATTCATGGCAGCTGCCCTGCCTTTTCTAAACTACAGCCTCTTCAGTGGTATTTTTCAAAGTCTGAGCAAGCCATGATTATCCTGTGTTGAAGTGAAGCTAAACAAATTCTAGATCATCTTTATGGTAGCAGAAAATAAATTACCTTTAACTAATACGCCTCTCAGACTACTCCTTGAATAAAACCATTATAGCTGTGTAGGGTCCTGCTCAAGGTTAGTACATGGCTGCTTGTACACTAGCTGTGGGAAATAAGATCAAGCCTTTGGTAGAGTTTGTAGTGCCAAGTAGGTCAAAGCAGTTGTATCATTATCTGCAGAAATAAATCTCGAGGGAAACTCCTTTTTAATGCCCATCTTTCCCACTTTCCTCCTCTCCCTTCCTATACTTGAATCCCTGCTTTGCTGGGGAATTGATGACCATCATGCAGGCTGTATGAGCAATGAAGGGATTTGGAGTCAGGTGCAGTTTTAGATGATCAGCTGTCAGGAGAGCATCTAGTGTAATAATGGTGGTAATGTCAGGCTGCTCAGACCACATCCAGAATGCCTGTCTGCAACACCTCCAGCTTCTGCCCACTCTTTACTAATTGGCTAGAGAAGGGATTGCAGCTACCTTCAGCTTGTACTGCAGAAGGAATTCCTTCCTGCCTGTGCTGTCACAGAGGCTTTTCTGTGAGGAGAATGTAAAGACATCTTTGTCTCTCCAGCTATGCTTCATGTGGACTCAGTAAACACATTAGACCCCAGATGACCAAGTGGGAAACTGGTTAAGGCACAGGTAAGAGCCCTTGTCATGGGAAAGTGTCACAGCAAAGCAGACAGCACAAGAGACACTGATTGATTGTTTGTATGTCTTAGTGTTTGCAATTCATTTTGGAGATGAAGCTCTAAGTGTCTTTTTTGCCCAGTTGTTTAGAAAACTCAGTAGTCTAGAGAAATCCAAGGGTCAGCCAGAGCAGCTTAAATTTATCAAAACAGCATTTTCCTTGGGTGAAATCAGTGAGGATATTTTCTGACTTTGAATTATTTTTTAATATGTTATTTACTGATTGCAAGTTGAGCACAAGCTCCATTTTTACTTTGTAGCCATACTTTTTGTGAATGGGTTTCCCCTCTTTTTCAGCTGTAAATCTGTTCCTTTCAGCTGTCTTAATTTCTACTAAAATCATCCTGTTTCAATCATGAACCTTTCTTGTCTTTGTTTTTGTATGCCTTTGTCACACATGCCCTTATACACTTAAAATGAGACAAGTGACTGCCTCATCCTCTTCACTATCACAGAATCAATCAGATAGGAAGAGACCTTCGAGATCATCAGGTCCAACCTATTACGCAGTGTTATCTAATCAATTAAATCATGGCACCAAGTGCCAGATCCAGTCTCTTTTTAAACACTTCCAGGGATGGGGACTCCACCAACAACCTGGGCAGCCCATTCTAATGGCCAATCACTCTTTCTGTAGTTTCTGTACTTCTCATGTAGTTCTTAGAATGGTTTAGGTTGGAAGGGACCTCAAAGATCATCTAGCTCCAATCCCCTGCCATAGGCAGGGACACCTCCCACTAGAACAGGTCACTCAAGGCTTCATGCAACCTAGTCTTGAACACCTCCAGGGAGGGAGCATCCATAACCTCCCTGGACAGCCTGTGGCAGTGTCTCACCACCCTCACTGTAAAGAACTTCTTCCTAACATCTAGTTTAAATCTCCTCTCTTCGAGTTTAAACCTATTACTCCTCATCCTGTCATTACAAGACCTTGTAAATAGTCTCTCCCCAGCCTTCCTGTAGGCTCCCTTCAGATTCTGGAAGGCCACTCTAAGCTCTCCTCAAAGCCTTTTCTTGTCCGTGGTGAAGAGCCCCAACTCTTGTAGCCTATCCTCTTAGCAGAGCTGCTCCAGCCCTCTGATCATCTTCATGGTTTCCTCTAGACTTGCTCCAAGAGTTTGATGTCCTTCTTGTGTTGGGGGCTCCAGAACTGTACAGAGTAGTCCAGGTGGGGTCTCACAAGAGCAAAAGGGAGAATCCCCTTCCTTGCCCTGCTGGGCATGCTTCTCTTGACGCAGTTCAGGATCCAGGTCAAAATGACTCCTTGTTAATAAACCCTCCATCAAATTTCAAGTACCAGCTGAAATGTTTTTCCTTCTTTCCACATCCATTTCTTACGATTTCTTCTCTGCCACACTAGTCTCTTTGATCATATTCTTTTTAACTTAGCACAGCATTCTGGTAAACAACCCATGAGGTAGAAAAAAATAAATTACTTTTAGAATTCATTGACTAGAGAGTGAGTAAAACAACTGAAAAAGGAAGGGCAGCTTTCTTAAGGAATTAAAAACCCAGCAGGAGTTGATGCATCATAACCTTTGAAGTCTGTCAATCTCAATACATTTCTGAGTTCTGGTCAGGGCTCCCACAGGATTCTGAGCTTTGACAGATGCTGCTTTTGTAGCCTGTGGTGTGGGATTGGGTTTTTGTGAATTGATTTGCACATGGTTATTAATATAGGCTTTGGTAACGTAATGTAAATGCATCACTAATCCTGTGATGCTGACGATTAATTGCTAATGCACTGCGTGATTCAGAATACCGAGCCTCTGAGAGAGAAGATTTTCAATTTACTTAAGTGAACTCGTTGGTCAGAAAATCTGGCTTGATCTGAGCCATCAGCCACCTCTCCCTGGGAATGATGCACAGGGAGATGGCCCTGCCCCCTGTATGAAGTGCTACACCACCGTGACATGGCCAGAGAAGATACCTGGGCTTGGGAGATGGGAAATGCTCTAAATCCTCCTGCTTAGACGTGGCCGTCAAGGGACAGTCGTGGGGATTGTGGTCCAATGAGCTGGAAGGATTTGAGGATGAAAGCAGTAAACGGAATTGTGGTCAGCTCTTACAATGAAAGGAAGGGGAGTGACATAATTCAGTAAATTCACTGATGGGTAACAAAAGAACAAGACTTCCAGATTGAGCCTGTACACAGGCTTGTTTCTCACTTGCCAAGTTTCATTGCTTATCTCACTGCTGGCTTGCTAAACTCTGAAACAGGCTTTTAGTAGTGTTATCTTAACACCTACTCTTAACATCAGAAGCTTAGCTCTAGCAGGAAAGGAAACAAAAGAAAAGACCCGTTTGAATGTGCACGGTGTGGGGTGGATGCTTCTCTCTGTGCTTCCACATGAGCTGGTGAGAGGACCCCTGCAGAAAAGCAGAGATTAATAGTTCTGGCTTCTGCGAGCTATAGACATGGTGGGATTTGGGTACTGAAGGACAGATGTTGTTGGGTGCTTTTGTTAATGGATGATTAAGCTCCCACTCACATCTTAAACATGCTAATTATAAAGCTTCTAAATATAGAAGAAGAAAATTCCCCTTTTCTCCTCGAGCTTATGAATAGCTAATTTTAAATATTTGCTTGTGGCAGCTGGTTAATAACTCTGCTTCCTCTGAAGAAGTGGCTTTTGCAAAATGTTCCTCTTCAGGCAGGAGTTTCCTTTTTCTGCGTCTAGCTCTGGTTGTGTTTACCAACGACAGTGACAGAAGTAAAGGTAGGGCAGGCAGGCTCTGGTGAGCCTTTCCACATGACAGAGACCTTGCTGTGGCCTGTCAGTACCTAAAGGGGACAGACATTTTATCATGGCCAATTGCAACAGGACAAGGACTGATGGTTTTAAACTTTGCAGGAAGGTTGGACTCAATGATCTCTGGAGGTCCCTTCCAACCTCTAAAGTTCTGTGATAAAAGAGAGGAGATTTAGATGCGAGGAAGAAATTTTTTACAATGTGGGTGGCATTGTCAGCTGTCCATACATAGAGGAGAGTACAGGCCACCAAGTTTTGAAAACTTAGAAAGCTCTAGCTGGCTTGCTAAGCTGCTTGGTGTGTGGCCTCTGAACCCCAGCTAAACAAAAAGCCACTGTGAGTTCTCATCCTGAGCTGCAGCCTGAAACCTGAGTCACTTCATCTCAGCAGTTCCTGAGATAGGAAGCATTAACTCACAGAAGTGTCACCTGCATTCACCTGTGTGTACCTGAGGTCCTTAACCAGCCGTCCTTCAGCTCATGGCCTAAGACTGATAACCACACTGAAGTTAGAAGCCTGCAGAGACCTCACCAAGAGCAGATTTTGCCCTGTCTCTAGCAGCAGTGTGATGCTCATTTACTTTTAGACGTTAGTATAAATTTCCAGGGATGAAGTTAGGCACAGATCCTCCCTACTACTTCTGCAGCACCCACAGTTTTACTCCATATACTGAAAAGATGCCATTAATACCAAACCCTGTGGAATTAATGTGGAATAACACCACATTAACATAGCCTCTATTATGAGTAAAAAAAAAATTAAGTGGTTTAGGCAATTATTTGGAGGCTGTGTAGGAGTGAAAGAATAATTCATCTAGCTCCTTAATATTCTGAGTCTGATTATGGGGCAAAACCAGAGCAGCTGGCAGAGTTACTTAGTTCCCCCAATCTCTCCACCCTTGCTACTCCCTGTACCTACTCAATCATATCAACTTACATGCTCAAAATAGGAAGGCTTGAGAATATAGTTGCCAAATTCAGCCGTTGTTTCGTGTTTCTGTTAATGTAGATTTCTAGCTGCACAGGAACGATGGGAGGTTCTTGCAACAGTTCAAGAGAGTGTTTATTGGCCTCACTGACATAAACTGCTGTACAAGATGCCATATAGCTAAAGCCACAGGCCTGAAAAGCTAACAAACTAGTGGAGAGGGGTGTGAAGGGGAAATACAGGAAGAATATAGAAAGAATCCTAATTTGCCTGATGGTGCACCAGAATTAAATGACAGTGGTAGAAACATAACCCTGGGGGTGGATACTTAGCCTTGAAGAAGCTGATGAGCATGGAAGCAGAGAGAGAAATTCTGTGTATTTCTTTGTCTCAGTGGGAGTTCCCACACAGCTGTAGCTGGTTACAGCTTACTGGTGCTTAAGAACCTTCAAAAGTCTGTCCTAACTTTATGCTGGGCTAATATATTTTGTTGTTTCTCTGACCACACAAAGGACTCATTTGCCCCTAAAAGATACTGAAACAGTAGGCTCATCTGCCCTGTCAACTTCATCTCCTTTGAGTAAAAAAAAAACCAACAGTGCTACTCACCACTTTATTTAGTCTTGATTGTTACAAAATACCTATTTTAAAAACCTTCACTGGGTTTATTTTCATTAGACTTCAGCAGCCTTCTTCTACTAGGACTGACTCACTTCATACTACTCTTGTGCAGGTGTAATTGCATTAATTTCAGTGAAGTTATTTCTAGTTAACACTGGTAATATAAGGGCCTACCTAGTGTGACTCACCTGCCAGTTCTCTTCAGCATGAAAAAGTCTACTTTGTTCTAATTTATTTTTTTTAATGTAAGCTAACATAGCCCTGTGAGTAATCCATTGCACGGCAGGTAATGGGAGTTGAATGGATGTGGCAATTCTAGCATGGCACGTGTGCAGCGTGAACACAAACTGAGCTGATAGCAATAAACCTCCTGTGGCATGAGCACAGGCTGGCCCACAGCTGTAGGGAGCTGTAACATCATCCTGCTCTGGCAGGGAGACTGCACTGGATGATCTTTCCAGGTCTCTTCCAGCCCCTGACATTCTGAGATTCTGTAATGATTCTATGATCATCTCCTTCAGGTTTCTCTCTTCTTTCCCTCCTGGGACAGAGGGGTGGCTTGACTTTTGTTCAGAAAATCACACATCACTTGTGTGCTTGGCAGGAAGATGTGTCTATTCCCAGGTTTCACAGAATCACAGAAACATTCAGGTTGGAACAGACCCTCAGGATCACCAAGTCCAACCTATATCCCTACTCTATAAGGTGCACCCTAAATAGTATCCTCAGGCACCACATTCAAATAACTTTTAAACACATCCAGGGTTGGTGACTCAACCACCTCCCTGGGCAGCCTGTTCCAATGCCTGGCCACTCTTGCTGGGAAAAAATGTTTCCTGATGTCCGGTCTAAACTTACTCAGTCACAGCTTGAGGCCATTACCACTTGTTCTATCACTATTTACCTACGAGAAGAGACCAGCACCAACCTCTTCACAGCATCCTTTCAGGTAGCTGTAGGCAGTGATGAGGTCCCCTCTGAGCCTGCTCTTTGCAAACTAGTCCAAGACATCTGCTAAAGGCAATTCAGTAGCTAGCTCCTCTCTGCATAGACTCTTCCTGGGAATATAACCCAGGATGGCTTGTCCCACATATTAAAAAAAAATACACAACTTAACCCCTTCAAAAATACCCCAACCAGTTAAACTCAGGGGAACCCAAATCCCCACCCTCTGCTTTCCTCTTGTTGCTTCACACATGATTACTGATTGCAGCCAACTGCTGTCGTATTTAAAAGAGGCACATTCTAACTTCCTTGTTTGTAATGATCTCACTTAATTGAAGGCAGGTGTAGGCAGTGTTTTGTAAGCATAAAGCAGGCAGACGTTGAGGTTGTGTTGCTGAAAGCAAGGTGGAAGCGGGTTTGTGTTGGCAACACTGGCTTTCGATAACGCTGGTGAGTAGCATTCTTAGACCTTGTTCTTGACGTGCTGAAAGTTCAGGCATATAGGAATGCTTTTGCTGGGTATTAGAATCTGCTGGTGGTGCTCCTTTTAAAGCAAGGGCAGGCAGTAGTTGCAGTATTCCTAAATGAGAGTTTCCTCTAATTGTGTTCTCTTCAGCTGTAACATGCAAGTTCAGAGCCTGTAAATACAATCACTAACTTGGCACCTTCAAACTTTGACTCTAAGTGGACAGCAGGTGTGGAAACAATAAGCAACAATAACTAGAAAGCAAAAAATTTGTGTATGTGTATATACAATATAAAAACTCTTCTGACTGTGCATTTTCCCCCAGTCCTGTGATCCATGATAGCACACAGTTTTCCAGGGCAGTAAAATATTCTTGAGTAAAAGGTGCATTAAAAGTGAAACTAATCCAAAAAGTGATGTTATTGTTGAAATGCAAAGAATCACCCTAAGATTGGGTCACCTCTTAAAGTGCACATAGAAATTTTAGGTAATTAGGAGTTAATGAATGGTATCTTTGCTCAAATGAAAAGCTTGATTGAAAGGGAAACCCTTTGTAAAAGTGATATGGAAGTCATTAACCTATAAAGAGAAAAATGGTTATGAACTGCACCATAAGAAATAGTCAAGGGAAAAGGTTAACTCATGACTAACTTTATTTGATGTTTAAAAAAAACATGTAAAGCAGAAATAAAAGTTGAAGCAAATTTGGATTTTTTTAATGGAATTAAGTTACTTTAATCAGCCTGATCTGTAATGGCCAATCAGGTTGGTATTTTTTTTTTCAGCAGTTTTATTTTGGCAAACAAATATGATCCCTTTTTGTGTTTGTCAGAGTTTGTATGTACTTCTGAATCTAAACCCTTCAAAATGAAATTTCTCCTTTTTCATCCTAGTTAAATTAAAATGAAAAGTTCTTTTAGGATTGCTGATGTCCAGCTGGGTTTCTGCTTGTATGTGTTAGCATCCTGAGTACCAGTGAGTTAGAATCCTGCCACTGCTATGAATGTTTGCCTTTTTTTGCTCCTTTGTGTCTGACTAAGTTTGAATAGGTAATTCCTCGCACAGAGAAGTGTAAATGAAATATTTTTAAATCCTTTTAAAGCAAATATCTGGGATTATTGTGATTCTAACATGTCAGAATGCAGAAGTAGGTACAAACATGGGCACAGTTTTTAAAGGTAATATTATATGAAGCATTCAATATCCGGGATACATTCTACATGTTTCTAAGTAGAAAATAGCACTACAACCATTTTTTCTCCATATTCCTTCTTTTCTTTAAGCAAGAACACTCCTTGATTTGGATTTTCTGGGTCTGTCTTAGCCACAATTTTCCATGTGCAGTAATAGCAAACTAAAAAGCAGAACTTGATGCTTAGAGCAGTACACCTCTTCTAAGATTATTGCCTAGACATTGAGAAGATGGGGAACATCTGTTAGTGTATGGCTAAAGAATGGCCACTCAATCTTGCACTCCTCATCATGGTGCACACTCAAACTTGTACCATGGCTACTTGGGAAGTTTGAAGATAGCTAGTTTTACCTTCAAGCATAAGAGCAGAGCTGAGCTCAAGTAAAACCAGTGTCCTGTTTTGCCAGGCACTGTGCAAAGCCATTGGAAAAGGCTGTTCCATAATCAAGGGCTCCCAGACAGCATTCAGTGCTGATACACCTCTGAAGCTAACTGTATGGCCATGTAGGTAACTATGCAGAGGGACTCATGGTTATTGCCTTTCTCTGAGCATTGTCAACTTGTGCCACTGCCTACTGCAGAAGATGAAATCCACTGTGCTGAGAAGAGTAAGGGGTTTACAAAGCCTTTGCTGCAACTGATGTGGCATAAGGCTTGAGAAGAGGAGTCAGGATGCTTATCTGCTCTTGCCGTTACTAGTTTTGAGCTCAGGTCAGATAAATCCCAAGATATATGCAGCAAAGCAAATCACTGTGATGAGGTATCTGGGGGTTGGTGAAGTCAAGAGCTTGCTAAGAGCTAGACTTCCATTTTAGAATAAGGCTGCTGTAAAACCTCTGAAGTCTTCCAAACTGACCACAGCCAATGTGCCTGGATGCATCACATCACCACCACTCCATATTGGTGGGTTCTGCACAGAACAGACTATACTTACCTGCTGAGTATGGAGCCATAAAAACTACTTCTAGTAATTAGAAGTAAATTTCTGTTATTAGGACTTCCTGTTAAGTCATTTAGAGTAGTTGTTCCCAGCTGCAGCAACTCTATCCTGCAAGAAAAGGCAGGTTATCAGTACAGGCAAACACACACCTTTTTCTACTGAAGTTAGTGGCAGCCACTACTGATGTTAGCAGAAGCAAACAGTGATGTCAGGATTGGAGCAATCTCATGCCAACAGTGACTTCACGTAATTGCTTGTAATTTCTGACCTTCTCCTTTCCTCCTCCTTACCAGTGGAGCCTTCTTATCTCAGTTATATTTTGTTCTTTTCCTGCAGGAGAAAATACAAGAAAACATCACAGAGGTAAGAGTAAATCGCAGAGGACTGGAAGGTATTTGTGAGTTGTCTGTCTCTTTTTGTTAGAGGGTTTGAAGGAGGATTTTCCTGTCACCACATTGGTTTTGTTCCCAGGGAAATGCCATTCTACTGATTGTATCCCCCTTCGAAGGACCTTCTTGTACTGCTGCTGCTCCAAATCCCCTCTGACATTAGTGATGGTTCTCCCTGAGTAAGGACAGAAATACTTATCCTTGAAGGTCAAACTCTAATAAACGTCACTCTGTTCCTTCTGCTAGATCTGCTGGTTCTAACTCCTTTTGCTTACTCATGCTGCAATAACAAAATGGATAGTGGGCTTGTAGTGTTGCTAATGATCTGTGCCTTTGCAGGAGACTGAAGGAAAATGGGGATCCTTTTGATTTACTGGCCCTATTACAGCTACCTGATCTAGTAATCTTATGGCCTTCTTGCAGGAGAGAGGCCCAATGGGGGCCTTTGACAGATTCATTTTTCTTTCTTTGGAGCCCTTGTGCTTGGTTGCTTCAGAGAACACACTTTACAGCCCAAAGCCTTTTGGTGCTGTGCTGTCTCTCCCTCCTCTGCATGTGGAGTATTAATTGGTGACTTAATCTCATGGCATGCTGAGCATCTTTAGCTCATGTTGACTTTAACTGGATTTGAGACTCCTGCAGAGTGCTTCCTGAGGACTAAATCCTGCAGCTCTACTGAATGTGCTCTTTAATGTCATATGATGATGACAGAGCTGGCAGATAAGCCAATGTGATGATGAGATGGGCTAAGGCATCACAGCCCCTACTCCTGTTTGGTATCATGTTATGCTGATGATCACTCCAATGCATCATTGGCAGGATGGGATGTATGTGTGCTTGTGTGTCACAGGCACAAGACACTGATGTGTGATGGCTTGAGTCATGGACAAGGTGGGTTTGAACTGTGAAAGTTTAATGGAGAATACTGATCTGGAGATTTCTGTGCAGGTGTGCCTTGCATTGCACAATGCCCAAGAACAGGGAGAAGGTAAATATGCTCCTGATTGTTTTCCTGACTGTGAGGCTGATACCATAGTTCTGTTTGCAGCTCTACTTTTCTCCCAGTTTCTCTGCACTGCTATGACTGTTAATTACTTATAAACATATCTCTGACCAGATGTGTTGAGTTGCTGCAGGAGGATCTGTTCTGGGGCTGAGATGGTTTTACAGAATCACAGATTGTTAGGGGTTGGAAGGGACGTCAAAAGCTCATCCAGTCCAACCCCACCACCAGAGCAGGGTCACCTATACCAAATCACACAGAAACACATCCAGGCAGGTCTTCAATGTCTTCAGAGAGGGAGGATCCACAACCTCTTTAGGCAGCTTGTTCCAGTGTTCCATCGCCCTCATAGTAAAAAACTTTTCTCCTCATGTTTGCATGGAACTTCCTATGCCTCAGCTTCTACCCGTTGCCCCTTGTCCTGTCATTGGGCATCACTGAGCAGAGCCTGGCTCCAGCCTCTTGGTGCATACCTTTTACACATTTATAAACATGAATGAGGACACCTCTTAGTCTCCTTCTCTCCAAACTAAATGATTTCTGGAATGAATGATTGCTCTGTAAGTGTGTCTCTCCTGCACTGTTGCCTGGTCTTATTTGAGTGTGTTTTTCTGTCTACATAACCATGGTATCAGAGAGGCTGGTGTTCAGCATCCCTTCTCTATGGCAGGCTTTCTGTTATCCTTAGAAGGGAGGTCAAGTATGTCAAAGGCTCCTATGCTTCCAGTAGTATAAAGAATGTACAGGTAATTGGACCACTCTGCTTGAACTTACCGCTACATGGTTAAATTTTGTACTCCATGAGGTTTTGAAATGTTGTTGGGTTTCTTCTTGCTGTTACCCTGTGCAGATGAGCTTCATGGCCCTCTCCTGTCTAGCAATGGTTGTGAGCTCTGTGGAGGCAGGCAGCTGCTCCGGGGAGCAGTGAAATAGCAATTGTTGAGCAGGTACTCCTGACAATGCTGCTTGGTAGGCACTGGTTGCCGGCTGTGTAGCTCAGTGGGGTGGCTGTTGCTGCTGGGAACCACACTTTGCTGGCACCTGGGGCAAACTGGCTGGCTAATAAGCTTTTGCCACCTGCTCTGTGATTAAGGTATGAAGCTAAATGGGAAATTGCATATACTGCTGTCTGATGCAGGAGTGTAATGTTCAGCAAAAGGAGATGGTAGGACAGCAGTTAATTTAAAGGCTGGTTTTAAGTAGCACCTCATTGTCGTGTTGGTAATTCGAACAATGGACATAAACTGATGACTTGGCTCAGGTCTCTACCTTAGTTTTCCACATTCATCTGTTGTGAGGTTTTCTTTTTTTTTTGTTACTTCTCCCCCCCCCCCCCAGTGTTCTTGGCTGTTTCTACGTGACTGGGCTCTGGAGGGTGACTGGCAGCTGGACTGAAACCATCTTTGGTTTGTTTCTGCATCTTCTCTCTTTTGTTTCTCTTTGGGGAGTGTTTTCACATAAGAATTCCCAGGTGATAGCAAACAGCACTTGGCTATGTAGGAGAAACACTGCTGTGCTGTTCTCTGTATTGTGTAGTGTAAAGAAGCAGTTTCCACTGCATGCAGACCTGTTGGGAAGGAAGATGAGGTATGTACAGGAAAACTCGAGAAGGAGAAGTTGGAGTAAAATCTGATCCGTTCCGAAACTGTGATTGGAAATGACAGATACTGACTCTTGCATTGATCATTCTGTTAACTGAGCTGACTCAAATGCTTTTGTAACAATAATATATTGATAGGATTATCCTCATAAACTTGAAAGTTTCACAGCTGTCTAGACAACACTAATTTACTTAATCTCAAACTAGTATTTTATCTGAACTGCTGAACTGTGACATAGATTAATCACAGCAATACCAGAGATGCATTTAATCAGAACTCAGGTCTTCTATCATTCTCTTGTCTAGTTCCTCCTGGATAAGTGGATAGTAAATACCTTATTAAACAGTGACTCGAAAGGTAGCCAGAAAGATAGAGAACTAGATGGGGAAACAAAAGTCCTGAACTTTCAGGTCCTGGGGTGGTTTTGCTTTTTTTCTGGAGTACCTGAGACCTCAGTCATGCTTGATTTGACTGTTGAGACTCCCAATTATCCTGAAGACATTCAGCTGCGGGCTGCCCATGTTTTCCTGAGGGATACTCATCACCTTCAGTTCCCTGGGAGATTAAAAGGCAAACAAGCCTTTCAGGTAGCCCTTGGCAATCCCTTCCTAAATTAGGTTTGTCTGCTTTGATGACATTCAGCTAGTGCAGGCAGTTTTGCACTTCTAAGGATTCACTAAAGCCCTATTTATCATCTCAAAATTTCTCAGCTGAATAATGTGTGTTAGCTTATGTGGCAGAAAGTTTCCTCCCTTACAATCCACAGCCATGCATTTTTACTCCACTAGTAACACCCAATTGTGTGTGTGGCTGGTTTAGTATAGCTTCATGTTGACTGATTCTAGAGTTCAGTTTTCTATTAGGATGAAAATGCTCTTTTCATGGTGAACTCATTTGAGATAAAAATCAAGTAGAAACTGCTGGTATTTTATCCATCCATTGTGGGTGGATTCCCCCCCCCAACTATCTGCTAGTGCTATACATGAGTTATAAAATAGACAAGAAATGTAACCAAAGTGCCTTTGAAATATGGCAGTGACCCTGAAAAAAGACTCCTAACAGGCCCTGCAGAATACTAAAATGATTTCTTTAAAAATATTGTGCTCTAATTAAAAAATAGTTGAGATCTGATGCAAACCACATGGCCTTCCCTCATTTTCATAAGGGTTTTATTCTTCTGTCTTGGATGAAGTATGTGCAGACAGGAAATGCATGAGCAGAGATCTTCTTTTCCATTCCTTACCCACACCTTCCCATTGATGTCTGTGCTTGTAGATGTCAGTTTGCTCCAGCATTTAGTTAACATACTCTGGGAGGAAAATGTGAATGTGTTCTTCCTTAAAGCAAAAGAAAAAATAAGTATATTTATATTAGTGTGGCACAAAAGGTAGAACCATAAATATATGAATGTTGCATGCAGAATCAGCAGGAAAAGCTTGGGTTTCTTTTTTCCTTCCCCACAACTTCAGTTAATAGTCATCCTTAGGGTTACTCATTCTGATACCTCCTCAGGTTAAAAAATATTTCAAAATGCAGGTAAATCTACAGCTCTGCAAGTCTCATTCTAGATAATTGTAATTTAGGCCTTCACTCAGGACCATATGCTGTAAGCAGAACTCTGCTGGGATTAGTCTTGTTCTTTACAGAGTGTTGGAACACACTAAAGAGATCTTTGTTGGAATGAAGCTTCAGCTCTTCTCTCAAACCTGACTGCCTGATTAAGGGCATTATATGTGGTGTTAGGTGTTAGAATGTAGACTGAAGAGGATCTCCAGAGGTCTTCTCTTCCAGCTGTTGGTGCTTGGGAACATCACTATGGCCCTGATTAACTCCTGGCATTCATTAGTTTAATTTGATGATATCACTGCTTATCTATTGGGCTTCCAAAGTTACCTTAACTACAAATAATAAAAAATATTCCTAATTCCTTGAGATCTGCAAGTAGTTTTGATACTGCTTAGTTCAAGTTTTAAATATAGTATCTGAGCAACCTCAGCAATACAGGGTGTGTTAAAGGTTGATAACCAATAGCATGCACACACAATGCATGACTTCATTCAAAATCTTCTTTACAAAGAATTCTGATTACAAAACTCTTTGTAAAACATAGTCTTTTGTGTGTTGAGACCTCCTCAGCATCCTATAACCTCAGTGGGACTTCTTGAAACTCTGTATCAAGTCAACTGATGTTAAATTTTCTATTTGAGGCCACTAGGCATCCACAGAATCACAGAACCTTAGAGGTTGGAAAGGACCTCCAGAGATTGAGTCCAACCTCCCTGTCAAGGCAGGATCACCCAGGGTAGTTTATACAAGAATGCATCCAGGCAGGTTTTGAAAGTCTTCAGAGAAGGAGACTCCACAACCTCTCTGAGGAGCCTGCTCCAGTGCTCCATCACCCTCACAGGAGTTTCTCCTCATGCTCAAGTGAAACCTTGTATGTTCCAGTGTGTAGTCATTGCTCCTTGTCTTATTGCTGCAGGCCACTGAAAAGAGATTTACCCCATCTACTTGATACCCACCTCTCAGATGTTTGTACACATTGATGAGATCTCCTCTCAGTCTTCTCCAGACTAAACAGCTCTGAGTTCCTCGGTCTCTCTTTGTAGGGGAGATGCTCAAGTCCCCCAGTTATCTTTGTGGCTCTCTGCTGGACCCATTCTAGCAGGTCTCTGTCTCTCCTGAACTGGAGAACCCAAAATTTGACACAGTATTCCAGGTGTGGTCTCACTAGGGCAGAGTAGAGAGGGAGAAGAACCTCCCTAGACCTGCTGGACACACTTTTCCTGATGCACCCCAGGATACTGTTGGCTTTCTTGGCCCCAGGGGCATGTTGCTGGCCCATGGAGAACTTGCTGTCCACCAGGGCTCCAAGGCCTTTGTTCGTGGAGCTGCTTTCCAGCATTATGCAAAGAGATCTGCTGCCCTGTTTCAGTCATACTACAAGGAGAGCTGGTTGATAAATTGAGTGGACACTTTCTTTCAGTAAAAGGTTATTGTTGTGTGGAGTGCTCTGTATTCATTGCCCTGAAGAATCATAGGTGTTTTGGGATAAAACTGAACACAGGCTTGTAAGTAAAGCTTGTAGTGATTCTATATGTGAAAGGGACAAATTGAAGTGACATTGGCAACCTTAATTTGGCATTTCCTTGCTTTCTGGGTCCTTGGCTTTTCAACCTGAGTGGTCTTCTAAGGTAGTTTAAATGCAGTCAGGTGCAGACAGCATTACACAGCTCTGAAGAAGAGGTTGTGGTTTAAAGTTAAAGCTAAGTGAAGCTTGTAATTTACTTCAAGGAGGAAGCCTGTATTACTTAGCTTATGTTAAGAGGAGAGGAGGAAATCTGCCTTCTAGAGAATCCCAACTTTTGTTCTCTTAGCACTTTCTGTAAGAGGAAAACACTGAAACATCGTGACAAAGGCGTTTGCTCTAGTAGAGGAAGGTGTAGGGTTTGGATTCCTGACATAGGAAATGGACCTTCTTTATCCAGAGAAGCTGCAAGTTAAAAATAATTATGAAACATGATTAAATTGGGACCAAATATTTCTTGTTTATCTGTATTCCTCTTATTACAGTAAAAATAACTTAATTTCATGTCTTTTATGGTGCAGTGATGAACAATTGTCAATAAATCAAGTCCTTAATGATTAATTACTACTACCATATTGGGTATGTTAAGCATAGTTTTTCAGCTGATTTACTACACCTGAAATATTACCAGTGGTGCAGAATTTGTTCTAACAATAGCACATACTGCTTGTTAAGGAATGGCCTCTGTCAGACTTGAGCATGGAACAAGTAGCTTATGATACTCAAATACTGTGATGAGTGTCCTTACCTATGAAAAGAAAGTTGTTTCCTAAATGTGTTCATGTTTAGGTGAAATCCAGACATAACCTTCACCAACTGGCAACACACTCCTGCTTTTGCAATGGTCACCTGTCTGCGTGTGACACTGGTTTTCCAAATGTAGTCATGATGTCATCTGGATTCAGATGTTATGGATGCTGCTTGTATCACTTTGTTACAAGTTGTTTATAGTCCCTCGATTTGCAAGATCCGTTTCCTTTTTGCTAGAGTGAGATTAGTTTGAAATGACAACTACATTCAAAAGTCAGACTTCAATGAAGATAGACTGATACCAGACCTTGTTATGTACTGGAATGACCTCCCAGGGAGGTGGCTGAGTCACCCACCCTGGATGCATTTGAGGATTGTTTGGATGTGATGTTCAGGGATATGGTTTAAGGTGAATCTTGTAAAGGATTCTAGGTTGGACTTGGTGATCCTGAGGGGCTTTTCCAACCTGGGTATTTCTGTGATTAGACTTTCAAACCAAGATGACTTTGGGAAGTATAGCTGCTTTCTTTTTTAAAAGACTCTTAGTGTCTGCAAGTTTTCCTGGTTCAAATCTTGTGGAAAGGACAGAGCAGAAGTTGTCTTGTGCATTCTATTGCTTTTCTAGGCTCTGTTATGAAAAGCTGCCTGGAAGAAAGTTGTTGGAGAATAGTGTTGTTTTGTTCTTTCTACTGGCTGTGCACCCAGGTGATTAACCTTGTGAAAATAAGTGATATAGTTGAGATACACTGCAGCCTTATGGCACTCCAGCGCTTTTGCTTCCATCATTCGGAAGCAAACAAACCATTGCATGTGTCATGCGACAAGCTGCACGAAGAACAAACCCAGCTTCCTGACGCCTTCCTATTGAGTTAGTCTGGCCTCTTTCAGTGGCATCCACTGGTCCTCTCCTTGGCTTGTTTTTAGCTGAATCCAACTGGCTTGCTGTTTTTTTTTCCCTTCAAGACTTTGCAGTTTTCATTCCTTGCAGGCATGGAATTTAATTCTGCTTGTGAGTGCACATGTACCAGTAAGCATTCATTTCTATTTTAGTTAATTAGAGATCCTTTACTCAAGCATGTTTGGAGAATTAGATTAGGATTTGGTGAGGGGGGTGTAACAGGGAATTTTCCTCCCATAATTTACACCTAATTTGTGTAAGAAGGATAGTAAAACTTAATGAAGAATTCAGTTAATACCTATATTATTGCCCCTTAGACATAATTTTCCTGTAAAATTCTATTGATTTTAATTATTATTTTTGTTTTGCCCTTGAGAAGTGAATTACTTAGATTTGATGCATGCAACTCAGTGAAACTTCCTTAGTGAAAATGACATTAACTTTGATGGTTGTGTTGGTAGAATAAGAGGGAGGAACATAATATAGTTGATAGTCCTGCAGTCCCTCTACGGCTAACGAGATCGTTCAGTTCCCAAGTCTGGATGCAAACAATTTGTGCTGCTAGAAGAGGGCCTTCTTTTGTTAGAGTTTAATATAACTGTCAGCAAAAGTAGAGGCCAGTCTATAGACATTCTCTGTTTATCATCTTATCTGCACTGCAGCTTCTTGGAAATCTCTCAGTGTTTACAGAAGATCTGCATAAATATCTGGGAAAAAAGTCTGTTTTTATTTCCTGAAAATAAATGTCAACACAAATGTTAAGACATCTGTCTCCAGGCCTTCACTCCCCATTTCCCATTCCCTTGTTCTTCCTCATTCTTCTTTCCTAACTGTATGTGATATTTTTTCTTACCCACAGTGTAAGGAAGGCAGGTGTTAGTCTTGACTCTCTCTATCCTACTGGTCTTCCACTAACACATACTACACACAGAAGCACAGTCTCACCTGTCATAAAGCTTTCTCAGCCTCGGAAAATAAGTTGAAAACTAATATTTGGGATCCTGCTGCTGCTTACTTTCTTAGGCTCTATCACTTTTCCCTTCAGTTAAGCATCCAGATGTTCCTGGGGAGTAAGATAGCAAAAGTAGGAAGCAAAGAAAATAGATGGATGTTTTTCTTTGTGTGTCTGTAACTGTTAAATTGCATCTGGTCAAGCCAATAATCTCAACAGCTGCTAATGAGCTGACCCCTCTGGCCCAGTGCTTCAGGTAGCACCCATTCTTCCCACTGAGCTTTTTTAGTAGATGAGCTATGGCAACTTCTATGCAATGTTCAGTATGCTGTGTAGTTACACAAAGCTCTAAGATGCAGCATTTCCATGACTAACTCAGAGCTCCTATGTCCTAGCTGCATCTCAAATTCAATTTGAATTGATAATGAGTTGGTTTAATCCCTCTCTTTGATTTAGCGGTCAGACTAAAGGACAACATTTTTGGGAAGGAGGAGAGAAGGATAAAGAAAACAAAGTGACTGAGGTTATTTTGACAGTTAATGTTGGAGTGAGCTTTTATGTGGGGAGGTCCTCTGGGGGGTGGGCAATATAATTGCAGTCATGTATAAGCATCCAGCCTTTAGGAAGCTCTCACTTCTGAATGCATGTCTCCCATGCAAATTATGAAGAAGGAATCCTAAAGCATTTTGTTAAAGCTCTATCAAATGCAGGGAATGAGGCATCCTTGCTAAAATAATTTGCTCTTGGAGAGATCATCTATCTCCTGGCAGTGTGACTTTTTCCTCAAGAGAAGTTTCTTTTAATGTGGATTTCACTGGAGCCACTAACAAGTCTTATAAAATCTGGGAAAGCCATAAACCCTTTTTCCTTATTGCTACATCATACAGTCTCTCTGATTTCTACCAACTAAGCTTTGTGTTTGCTTTAGCACATTCTCAAAAGACTGTCCAAGTACTATGAATAATTTCCACCACCCCCAACAAATGCTTTTTGTCCTGCCTGTTTCTAGATGATAACTTGAGAATGACATTTAATTAGCTGACAGGTGAAGAAGTTCTCCAGATCTTTAACGTGGACACTGCAGTCTCTATGGGCCATGGGATTTATGACACATTAAAATGAAAACATCTATGAGAGTCTCCTGTGAAAACATTGGCAGATCCATGCTGAGTGCTGTGCCATCTGCACAAGCACAGGGGAGCGTGGCTAGTAATGTATTTTGACAGGCTAGCCTCCAAGCTTCCAGCATCAAACATGGAAAATAAGCCTTAAGTAAGAGCAAAGGACTTGGCCTGCCTCTGTGTGTGTATTAGAGTAAAAAAGGAATCACACATTAATGTACTTAATATGTGTTTTGATGAGCACTACCACAGAGAAGATTAAGAAGCAAATTACTGTAGTTTTTGGCTAGTGTTTCTCGATCTTTCAATCCCATTCATCTGCTGATGAATTGGAAGGGATGCAGACTCTCCCACAAGAGTTTCATGTTGTCTTCTCCATGATTTGAATTCATCTTGTGCCAGAGTGCATGGTGATGTGACACCCTTACCATGTAGAAGAATACTTGTTCTGTTGGGGAGATTGTCCAGTAGAAACATCAAGTTCACAGAATCACAGAACCTTAGAGGCTGGAAGAGACCTCCAGAGATTATTACTGTGCTTCATAAGGGCTTCATAAATTATCTGAGGTACTTATATTGTTCATTTGTTGTTTGACCCTACTCAGAGGTACTAATGTGCCTGACTGTGTGGATGTATAAGCAGGCACATGCAAAAGAGGGGCATTAGATGCACTCAGCTTAGTAAGACCAATCCCAAGCTCTCAAGGGTGCACTTTGGCACAATCATTTCCAAAGATGTGTTGTGGGTTTTCTGTGTTGTGTTGGTTTTACGGTTTTTATCTCAGCCAAGTTTTGGGGTCAATTGTAGTAGAGAAGTTTTATTTTCACACAAGATGTAGTGGCAAGATTTTGGACACCTGGGCCTCAAGTATCTGGTCAGAAAACTTCATTTTAAATTGGTGCTTTTCTCAGTACAGCTGCTCATTCTTAATCTTCATTGTAATTCAGAGACTGCTTAAACTCCCTTCACCTAGCTACAACCTTACCTGCAGAGAGGAGAAATAGCAATTGTCTGAACATAATAGAAGTGCTATTGTTAAGTAATGATTTCTTTCTGAGGTTGTTACTCTCAACCTGCACAAGTATCTTATTTCTGTGCCCCTGTGCAATACATTCAGATTTGGTGGCGCATGTAATTAAGGTTCCTAGCTTTGGAACCTTTCTCAGCTACTGTTGACACAAAAAAAGTAGTTTTAGCTCATGTTTAATTATTGTCTTGATTAGGACCAGGTATTTTTTTAAAGGAGGGGAAAATATATTTCTGTTCTCTTAATCCCTGGAGACAGTCAAAATTGGGCTTGATGTGGCACTGGGCAGCCTGATCTAGTTGGAGGTGTCTCTGCTTACTGCAGAGGGGGTTGGACAAGATGACCTTTGAGGGTCCTTTCCAACCTGATGCAATCTGTGAATCTGAAGTTTGTTGTCAAAAACAATGCCTCCTGTAGTGCAGAAAGTGCTCTGGACTGGCTGGTTGTGATGCAGTTATTAGATGCTATTATTTTATTGGATGCTAGTTTTATGGTCCTAGCTGGAGGTGCTGTGGGGTTCCTCCCTACTCCACCGCATCCCCTAACATACAGGTAAAACCATGCAGGGTGTTGGCATGGACATGGGTTGTTTGGGTCTGCTCTGGCACTTTCTGCAGCAGCCTTTCCAAATATGTCTGCCATCAAGCATCTTCCCTCCAGTCTTGATGTTTCAGCCCCTCTTTAAGAGAACTTCTACCCCTGGAGCACAGCCTTTGCTCACAGAGACTTTTCAGTCCCTTCTCTGTCTCTTCTGAGCCATTCCCACCCAACTTTTTGTGGCCAGTCTTGCTCCTGGCATCCTAGGGGCTTGTAGACCATAATTTTGTTGGGTTGCTTTTCAGAGTCTGGGATATTTTATGAGAGGTTTTGGCCATAAAGACAGAGTAACTTTTTTTTTTAAGTGAGAGATGCTGGCAACGTTTCAAATGAATCAGTTTTGTATATGGATTTTATTCATTCTGATTCCTTTGTCTGCTTAAAGATGGCTTTAAAGATAGGGGTTTTGGTGGTGTGAGGTTTGTTGTTTTTTCTCCTCTTCCTATTAAAACAGATACTACTATAGCTGAGCTCCCACATGAGCTGGCAGTTCAACTGTTGGAGGGGTTTTTTGAAGCTACTTAATAACAATTCAACAAATTCCAGCAGTGCTTAGTGATTACTGACTAAGGGCTTAGGGAATCACAGAACGATTTGGGTTGGAAGGGACTTTTAAAGGTCATCTTGTCCAACTCCTCTAGAGTGAAGAGGGACATCTTCACCTAGATTAGGTTGCATTTCTTGTCCAGTTCTGTGTTGTAGTCATGAGAGAGTGAGTTACCCACTCCCCACCACAGGAACTGGCAGTTATGTCTGGCAGTTTCTCCAGCCAATGTGGTGGTTTTCTGTCCAGTGGAAATATGCTCTGTAGATCCATGCTCCAAAACAGTGATAGTCTTGTAATTTACATCTCATGGTTTTGTGGAATAAGTTATTGACATCAGAGCATCTGCTTAAGCCTCTTCAAAACGAAACAATGTGTGGATTCTCATGAGAACTCTCAAGGAATGAGCTGGCACAGAGGCTAAGCAACTGTCCAGCTGCTGCTGAAGCATGCTCATTTAGGCCATGGTTACAGCATATCAGGGAAATAGAAATTTGGGCTATGAGTGCTAATTGTGTTGCATATGGATAAGTAAGTGAATTTGATCTCCTAGGTAGTCAGTGCAACAGCTTTTGCCAGGAGTAGATTTGGTTAGAAAAGCAAACCAAGGCTGTTTCTCGCTCTGCAAAGCAATCATCTTGTTGCTGCTCTTTCTCCAGACTGGCTGAGCTGTAGTGATGGTGGCACTTTGGCTTTCTGAGAGAGTGCAGTGGTGACTTCTATTTTCTTTCTCTTTCCATGGCAGGACTGTTAATGTTTTCAGATTGTGATGACAAACACTCCTTCTGGGAGTTTCTGCACTAATAAACAATGGCAACAACAGCTTGCTCTATTTCATGTTATAGCTTCAAGTTTAATGACTCATGAGGCACGAAGAACTTGAACGCTGATCTGTTTATTGATGGAGCTTAAAGACACCAAGGACTGAAGTGACAGGAGGTGTCATTAATCAGCAACCATGTGCATTTTGATGGCTGTTTTAAAGAAAACTGTAAAAGCTGGACCACATTAATTCATCTCCACTCCTGTCCTATAGCTTGCTAAGGTGAGGGACTGGGAGGCTGATCAGCTTCTGGGAGCTGTGAGGCTTAAGTTATTCCCACAGCCTGAAGGACTCTGCCCTTGGCGCACAAAAGGAGGGCAGGGTTGGAGATCATCCAGTGTCAGGGTCTGGAAGAATTGCCACAGCTGTCCCACGCTGCACATCTGGAAGCAGTGAATTTTGTTGTGGAGATGTCACATCCTGTTTGACCTGAGAGAGGAGGGGAAAAGGGATTGATGCAGATTCAGTGATTCACTTAGGTTGAGTTATGGAGACTTACACCATAGCTCCCTACAAAAAGCAATTGAATTGTTAACTGCCGACGTGTGTGTGTGTGTGCCTGCAAGACAAGGGGGAGAGAGAAAGAACAGGTGAAGATCTGCATCACCACCCAGGGTTCCAGCAACACCTTGCCTGGTCCATCCATTGGGTCTTCAGTGGCGAGTGTGTGCCTACCAGTGTGTTCAAGTCCCTTTTATTCCTTGCCAAAAAGGGGTGTTGCTTAGCAATGTAACCCCTGATTTTCAAGGGCAGTGCTGTGAGGTGGTGCCTACTTAGGGAGGAGGGCAGCAGTAACTCTTTTGACCAGCTGAATTTGGGGCAGTGAGACCCTGTATTTTGTTACTCTTTGCACAGTGTGCAGCAAGCTTCCTTGTCTCGGTGGAACAAATGCAATCTTTGTAAGGGGGCAAGGTCATTCATCTTCCAGTGCATTCCAAATCCTCTTGACCTGGCATATTTTGTTCCTGGTCTTAACCACCAAGTGCATGTTTGTTTTAACTGCAAGGCTACTGCCTCCCACGATGTTTGAGACATCAACTCATGCAGATTAGAGTCTGACAGGAGACACTAGGATGCATGGAGTAAGTGTCCTGTTCTTAAAGTAAGATGTGAAGTAGCTGAAGGCCCCAAGAATTTCCATCAGAGCATTCATTGAAGAAAATTCTAAATACCTGAAGGTTTTGAGTCTCTTGGGATCAAATATGTAGAAGTTCAGTGATGGCAGAAGCAGTCTCTCCTAAACCTCCTGGGACTGTCCAAATGACCATTCCCAATGGCATGTGATTTACTTGAATTTCTTTTCACCCCGGGCTGGATGGACACTGCAAGAACAATGCTCCAGTTATTCTGAACCCTATGGGCAGGCTGATGCCATGCTTTTTGCCAGTGTCCTTGAGAGACCAGTGGCAATGACTATCAACTCTCCCCTTTCTATTTATCTCTAGAAAACAATGTTCAGCCTTTACTTATCAACACAACCTTGCTCTGTGTCTCATCTGAATTCCAAACTGAAACAACTTAGGAGGCAAATATCATTAAAGCTGGATTTGGCTCATCATCACATGTCCAGTAACCTGCACTTGGGAGGCATTTAAAAGAATAGATGTAAAGATATTTCTAAATTACATCTTTATTAGCCTTTAATGCTTCAGTTAATACTGACACATTAATAAGTGTTACACAGCTAGGTTCAGAGACAGAGCTCCCCTCTCAGGTGGTTTGAGGCTAATTCAGGACTGTTGAAAAGCTGACAGAAGGTAGTAGAGTACCTCGCTGATGTTCAGAGCCTACAGGGAACTTGCCACATTGCTACCAAAAGCACTTTCCTCTGCCATATGCAGCTGAAAGGTTGTGGATTGTTCTTGTTAATCTAGTGGTGGAATTATGAATGGCTTTGAGAAACCTTGCAAACTCTCTACAGACATGCTCATAGAGGAGTTGTGGCTGAAAGTGGTGTAGGTGGTAAAAAGGAGGAGAAATTTCTTCAGTCTCTTCATCTGAAATGAGATGTTAGAAGTTGAGAGAAGCAGAAGCAAGAATGACTTAAGCTAAACCATATTATAGAATCACAGAATTGTTGGGGCTGGAAGGGACCTCAAGGGTCATCCAGCTTCAACACCCCTGCCGTGGGCACGGACACGGACACCTCACATTAGATCAGGTTCCTCAGAGCCTCATCCAGCCTGGCCTTAAAAACTTCCAGGAACAGGGCTTTCACCACCCCCCTGGGCAACCTGTTCCAGTGTCTTAGCACCCTCATGGTGAGAACTTATTTCTAACATCCAATCTGAATCTACCCACTTCTAGTTCTGCTGCATTCTCCTTAGTCCTATCACTACTCGATATCCTAAAATGTCCCTCAGCAGCTTTTTTGTAGGCCCCCTTCAGATACTGGAAGGCCACAGTAAGGTTTCTTTGAAGCCTTGTCTTCTCCAGACTGAACAGCCCCAACTCTGTCTCCATAAGAGAGGAGCTCCAGCACTCTGATCATTCTTGTGGCCCTTCTCTGGATGCACTCCAGCAGGTCGATATCCTTGTAATAGTGGCTCTGGAACCAAACACAGTACTCTGCGTTGGGTCTCACCAGAGCAGAGTAGAAGGGGAGAATCACCCTTGACCTGTGGGCCACACCAGAGAGAAATGGCTGTTTGGGCTGCAAGTGCACACTTATGGCTCATGTTGAGCTTCTTGTTCACCAGTCCCCTCAAGTCCCTCTCCTCAGGGTCGCTCTCCAGCCAGTCACTGCCCAGCATGCGTCAGTGCTTGGAATTAAGCTATCATATCCTCTAGTATAACACTTCAGTAGGGCTGTGATTAACATCTGGATTGCCATATATTGAGAGTGAATGAGGGACTTGGTGAATCAACTGGTAAAGTTCTGTATGCTAAGGCAAGTGGGGAAAACAGAGTAAACAAAGACATGACTTTTTCCTGATGCAGACTTTGTAATGCCTATATGCATCTACCTGCCCATTCTTACTTGGGAAAACTGTTTTGTTAGAGCAGATTTGTATCAAAGGAATGCAGAAAAACATCAAATGATTTAGTGCAACTGCACTGTTAGCTTCACTCTTCTGTAAGGAAGATGCCTAAGCAACATTTTGAAGAAGGCTGCATTTGAGCAGCTGTATCTACGTGGTACAGATTCTAATAGATCTTTCTCAGTTCAGCAGTGTTTCCTCATGCCAGCAGCATTTCTCTTGAATGAATAGAGGTTACTAGTGTCATTCAGAAATTGAGTTGTAGCCCAGTATACTGAATAGTAGAAAGCAGCTTATTTGATCAGAAAAATAGGTATCACAGTTATTAGGTGTTAGCTGCCTGTCAAATCTGGAGGGATTTGTAAGTCTGGAAGCATGACTTCCAGCTCTAGCAGTTAAACTCTCACAGGTGTGCTCTCAAATGGAGGGCATCATTTGCTGACACAGAGACATTCTATGTTGTTCCACAAGGCTCTGTGGCCTCTGACATGGGGTCTTCCATGCATCTTGCGTGCCAGCTCACTGCAAGTGCCTTGGGCACTTCAGATGTGTTTAGGTGAGCACGTGCCACCTTTATCATTGGGTGAATTCAGGCTGAAATACAGTTGCAGTCTTGCTTTGCTGAACAAATAGCGACACCTCGCATCAGTATCAGGACAAAGGTATCATTTAGCTGTTCTCCTTTTACTACATTATCAAAATCATGCATAATATTGGAAAAGTATTAGCAATAGAAAATGTCATCTGTGTCATATTTGTAGGCAAAGAAGGGAAGGAGGAAATGAGTGGGCAGTACTGGGAAAGCAAGGGAGGATTAGAGCTGTGTTGCATGATATGAAAGCCAGTCCTGGTTGCAGTCAAGGCTGCCAAGTGGTTTATAGGAAATCCATTTGATGACCTAAGGCATATCACACAAGCTGTACCATGCTATGGTGCCTAGTCTAGATGAGAAAAAGAAGTGTTTAATGATCATATACCTTACCTTTGTGGATTCAATGCAAGAAGAAACACAGTTCTCTGGTCTGGCTAACACATGGAGACTGAATGTGCTCTGTATATTCCAGTGGTTTAAAACTTTTTATCTAGTAAGTGTATTTTCATTCTATTACTTGAAAACTATTTTTTTTTCCATAAGTTATTGCATTAGTGTCTGTTTTCAGGCTATGTGGGTTGTGGATTTCAGTGCAGGGCTCTTCCAAGCTAGTGTGAGGAGATACTGGCATAACGTTTTCTGAGAAAGGCAAGAAACTTCCATCTCCAGGCAATTATACTTTTAGGCATATACCTTATGTTTTAGGCAGTTATAATGGCCACTGCTGCTTCTTAAAGTGAAAGAATAGCCAGGCAAAGATGTGACTGGTGACTAATGACTATTCTAGCTAGGGCTGATTAATTTTTTGAAGCATTGTTTTTGAAGCAGAGCATTTAGGAGAAGAACTGTACAGTAGCTAATAGCTCAGGTCAAAGTGCAGCTCTCTGACTGTACCAACATTCAGAGATCACGCAGCAGTTTCCTCGCACACCAAGTGTGTGCATGATGAGAAATCTTCTGGGAGAGCATCATCTGGAAAACATTTTCATTTCACATTTACAGTCATCAGGGAAGCTACTGGTTGTCACTGAAGATGGCATAAAGCTGCTTTGCCTCTTGCCCTTTAAATAAGTTGTCTTCCTTCAGACTGACTGTTTCTAAGGCATGCTAGAGAAAGCATGCTTTGTAGACAGCACACAGCCTCTTTTTGTAGTGTGTGGATGTGCTTTGGTGACTATTCAAAACTGATTAAAATCATCCTTGGTGAGAAGTGGGAGAAACCCATACAATAATTGTATCCTATGAAGCATTTTTCCTTAGCCTGTGCACTATTTACTCTTGCATGGGACTGCAGCACCTCATTCTGTCACTTATGAAGAACAGCAGTGACGCATTATTTTTTGCAGTACAGAGAGATAAAGTAATCTCATTGTGGTAAGTTAACTTGAATTGTCACTTCACATTGCCATTCCTGAGACATTTGTTCAGTGTCTGATTACTGCCTGGGTCTTATCAACACTTCCTAAGCTGTACTGTTTGGGAACCTTAGGCATGAAACTGCCAGGATGGCTGAATAGTTCTAGCAATACTTTTTCTTACCTGCTTTTAGACTAAACATATGCCACAGGCCACATGGAGAGTCTTACAAGGATTCAGTAGTCTGATGCCATTATCCTATCCAAAGAATACAGCTGTAATAAAATGGGAAAAACAACCTAGGCAACTGCGTAGACTATAGAATAGAATCAACCAGGTTAGAAGAGACCTCCAAGATCATCCAGTCCACCCACCCTATCGCCCAGCCCTATCCAGTCAACTAAACCATGGCACCAAGTGCCTCATCCAATTAAGTGACCGTATAGATTCCCAAAGGATCAAACAGCTCCTCAAGTTAAACTTGCAGTGTGTCCTGGATGGAAATCTATACTTATTTTATAGGTTCTGCTGTTTCTGTTTTTCAAATGGCAATGTGACCATACAGTGTAAATCACTGCAGAGAATAGTCAGCGGCAGACCTTGTGGAAGGGAAGTTATGTTTGCCCTTTCTGCAAAAAAATACACTTACGAGGAAGTATTTGCAATTTAGGTAACGTGACCTTGCTTAGAAGTCCTATTTCTCCTTTGCTTTGTTTGATGTGCTTAAGGTTCCATTCTGCCAGTTTGTTAATTTGGGGATAATCACAGAAAGGTTGAGCTTGGAAAGGACCTCTGGCATCACCAAGTCCAACCGATATCCCTACTCTACAAGGGTCACTCTAAGCCGTATCCCCAAGCACTACATCCAAATGACCTTTAAACACATCCAGAGTTGAGGACTTGGGCAGCCCATTCCAGTGCCTGACCACTCTTTCTGTGGAAAAAAATAATCCTAAATGTCCAGTCTAAACCTACCCAGTCGCAGCTTGAGGCCATTCCCTCTTGTTCTGTCACTGCTTACTTCTGATAAGAGACCAGCACCAACCTCTCCACCACATCCTTTCAAGTAGCTGTAGACAGTGATGAGGTCTCCCCTGAGCCTCCTTCTTTTCAAACTAACCATCCCCAGCTCCTTCAGTCACTCCTCTATAAGATTTATTCTCCAGGGCCCTAAATGTTGAACATCAGCAGGCTTGCAGATCTGTGGGAACCATTTCAAATGACTTGAGGTTTAATTTAAGTGCTAATTCAGAGTATTTCTGAACATTACTTAGATAATGTATTAAATAGGATAGGTGAGGTTTTGGCATTCATCTTTACATATGTTTAGTAATTAAAATGAATTGATATTTAATTGTATTATATAAAAAAAAGTGCCCTGTAAAAACTTCTGATACTGTAAAATGTGATGAAAATGAGTCTGCAGGATGTTTTCCACTTGCCTGTTACATATAACCTAATGTTATCTATCAGGAATAAATGATAAGGGAATTACTTCGTTGTTTGGCACTCTGCAGATTATGAAACAGTGTTTACTTCACTGAAAACATTGAACACGTTCCAGAGAGGAGTAAAACTTTTGAAAAGTATTATTTATGGAAAGAAAAGATAGACTTACTTCATGTTTATTGAAGGATTATTTAAAATGTTAAGGGTCATCACTGTAACTTCACAGGTGGCTTTAAAGGCTTTTTAAATCCTTCCCCCCTACCCCTGTGGAAGTGCATAAGGACTCCTCCTGCACTCAGCTGGTTCAGAGTTACATCTTGTATCTTGAAAAGCACAACATACCCTGTTCTAGTCTTTGCAACAGCATTCAGAATTCAGACTCTTCTCTCACCCTACAGTCTACAACTACCTGAAGGGACATTGTGGAGAGGCTGCTGCTGGTCTCTTCTCACAGGTAACTGGTGACAGAAACAAGGAGAATGGTCTCAAGCTGAGGCTGGGTAGGTTTAGATTGGACATTAGGAAGAAGTTTTTCACAGAGAGTGTGGTCAGGCACTGGAACGAGCTGCCCAGGGAGGTGGTGGAGTCACTCACCCCGGATGTATTTAAGGATCGTTTGGATGTGTTGTTTAGGAACATGGTTTAAGGTTAATCTTGTTGAGTAGGGTTCTAGATTGGACTTGGTGATCCTGGGGGGCTTTTCCAACCTGGATGTTTCTGTGATTCTGTGAAAAGTGCTCTGTTGAATGCTGGAGAGCTGGAGGAACTTTCTTTTTTTCCCAGAGCTTGTCACAGGGAAACAGTCATCACATCTGAGCAACTCCACAGTCCGGTAATTCACACAGGGTCAGTGAGTCACTGTGTGCGGGTGTGGGTGGGGAGCGTAGCAGGGCAGACGAAGGCAGGATGGCAAGACTTGAGCTTGGGCTTTTGACAAGGGCTTGTTTATGTGCCTCTGCACTGGGTTGCCATTTGCTTCCACAACGAATTGAAGAAAGCTCCATTTTATTCCTCGTTGGCATTAGAAGTAAACTTCTGAAGTCTTGATTTTTCTGTTTTGTTTTTCTTTCATGAGTCACTATTCTTGTTTTCCAAACAGTTCAGTCCATGACAAGCTGCTGAGCTTTGCCAGTTCTGGTACAAAATGGTTGCATCGTGTACATATCAGTCTGAATTACAGACTGAACATCCTTCAGATGTGTGCAGTGTCACTTCTTCTAAAGTGCAATGGCAATAACTGGCATCTTAAGGAGGCAATAAGGATCACACCCACCTGATTATCCACTTACACAGTCAGAAATAATGGAATTGCTTTTGCAAGGACTTTTTCAAATCACTAGCTAACAAATTCTTCTTAATGATGTGTCTAGGCTTCCCCAGACACTTGTATCAAGGATACCCTGTGGTAGTGCCTGGTCAAGCTTTTACCACATACTGATACCAAGAACAGTGGTGAAATAGCCTGTCTTGATCAGCATTAGCGATGTAGATGTCTTGCAAGAGTATGTGTCTTGCGAAGAGTTTATGGGGTAAAAGGCTTCTTAATTGATCCCCTTTTGCAAAGGGATGCTGATGCTGGGCAGAATTCCTAAAAGGACAAACTGCTTAGTGTGCAAAGGTATTCAGAAAGCAAAAGGACGATGGGATGTAATAGTCAAAAGATTGGCAAACACTTCTGCATTTCATGGTAACTCTCTGGGATATAAAACTAGAGGAGACAGAAGAGGATTCCACAGACTGGTGGCAAAAATGATGATGCTTCCATGTGAGGCAAGATGAGAAGGATGGAGAAAATTTGATGTAAGGATGAGGTAAATCAGACAGGTTAATTTCTTGTCCTAGAAACAGTTGCTGAGATAGAACAGGTATTAGGCCTTTTGGGAGGAAAGTGAGATGCAATTCTTTCAATTTGATAAATACAACTGTTGAGCTGTGTGTTTGTAAGGTAAAAGGCTCATTAGAATTCACAGTGCTGCTTGCTGCTTCTACAAAGAATGAGAATATTTGCAGCTAATTTTTCTATAAGAAGTCTTTTCAGAAGGCCATAAAGTCTCTCCATCATCTTAGTTTTGTGCTCTGTGCTTTGTGTTTGGAGCAGTTTTAGCCAGGGTTTGTAGAGATGCCCTTATCTGAAGGGCAATATCTGCTGAGGGAGAGAGACAGCCAAGTAGTTCAGCAGTCAAATGTTCTTCTTAAATCTGCTTGGAAGTGGTCTAAGAAAGCCAGGTCAGTAGAGAAGTAAATGAGGAACAGCAAGGTTATATTGTACCAATGTTAATTTTGCCTTAAGATATCCATAACTGCGGTATGGAAATGCAGCCCTAGAGTCTGTTAAAACCTTTTGAGATGATAATGGATAGACTATTAATAATCTGCACACACACACACACCCCTCCTCCCCCAGTATTTTTTTATTGCCTTTAATTCCTCTAAGAGTCAAAAATGTTGTTTTTGTATATTGAAAAGGGGGAAAAATACAGGATGATCAGAGAAAATGAATTCCTCTTCAATAACTGGGTAATGGTTTCTTGTCATGCAGATGTGAATTTCATTCAGCTGAGTGATTTTTAAAGAGCTTGTGCATGAATTCCAAAGTGAAATGCATTTCTGCAGACTGGTCTTAAATAATACTCTTTTTGTCTTAAATTGGAGAACTAAGGAAAAAATGATGAGGGGAAAGGATGGCAGCTTGTTGAAAATGAGTGATCTTACATGATGTTAATGTAATTGTGGTGCCTGCAAACGATTTTTTTTCATTCAAACTTTTTAGAAAGAAAGTAGCAGCCTCAGAGTTGAGTGTCCTGTGTATCTCACTGGCTTGGGAGGAAACAAAAAGACAACAAACTAAGATTAAGGGGAGAAGAGTTTTCAGGCAAGAGAAAAAAGAGGAAAAGTGCATCTATTTGAATGCTTAATGCGTTTTCTCACGGGTAGTAAATTTCTGCACACTTCATGGCATTCCTTGTTTGGGGTTGGTTTTAATTTCTTGCAAAATGCTCTGAAATCTCAAAGTTAGGCACCTTTCCCACAAAATGACCGTGGAAATCGCTTGTTTGGTTTCTAATACAATCTGCCTTTGAGTCAGACTGCTCTCCTCCTTCAGGCTCCACGGCACCTTAATGCTTGTGTAGGCTTAATGCTGTAAAGGAGGCTTGACACAGAAGCACTTAGAGCAGAATGGCAGAACCTGGTTGTTGCTTTTCACAGAGACATGCACTGACTTCTGTTTTAAGGCTTGGATGTGCAATTTTGTAAGGGGCTCATTGCTTCCAATCTGAATTATGCCACGGCACAGACTTGGGGAAGGGAACCTGTTATTCAATCTGCTTTTTGGATAAATTGTCACTAGATGCTTTTAATCAGATTGGAAAAGAGGCTTCTGAGGAAGAATTCTGTGCATATGGTCTATTAATTTTCTGCTTTAGGATGTAATAAGTGAAATATTGATTTGACAAAGAGTTGCAATGCATTGGAGAGAGCTGACTGCTAAACTAGATTTGACACACAGTTGCAATGTGTTGGAGAGAGCTGACTGCTAAACTAGGAGTTAGGTCTTTAATATTTTCCTGTATTGATCTAGACAGTCATAGAAGGGTAGGGTTTGGAAGTGACCTCTGAAGATCATCTAGCCCACCTCCTTGCCAAAGCAGGATCACCTAGAGCAGGTTGCACAGGAACGTGTCCAAACAAGTTTTAAAAGTCTCTAGAGGAGACTCCAGAACCTCTCTGGGCAGCCTGTTCCTGTGTTAATCACCTTCACAGTAAAGATGTTTTCCCTGTGTTGAGATGGAAGTTCTTGTGTCCCAGTTTGTACCTGTTGCCCTTTGTCCTATCATAAGGCACAGCTGAAAAAATGCTGGCACCTTCTTGATGCCCACTCTCCAGTCTTCTACAGGCTAAACAGCCCTAGGTCTCTCAGCTCTCAGCCCTTCCTCATAAGAAAGATATTCCAGTCCTTTACTCACCCTTGTAGCTTTCTCTAGTAATTTCCTGTCTCTCTTTCGATGGGGAGCCCAGAGCTGAACATAGTACACCTGATGTGGTCTCCCCAGGGCAGAATAGAGGGGAATGGGAACCTCCCTCCACCTACCTACCCTAATCCTTTGTGTAATTGCAATGTTAATGCTCCATGCAGTAATAGGCAGTCTGGAGGGAGGGGTAGTGTATTTTAGGCCACACCTCAAATACTATGTTGAGATTTAGGTCCCTTACCACAAGTGGAACATTGAGGTGGTGGAATGTGTCCAGAGAAGAGCAATAAAGCTAATGAGGGGTCTGGGGATCAGGTCTTCCAAGGAATGGCTGAGAGCACTTGGATTGTTTAGTCTGGAGAAGAGGAAGCTGAGGGGAGACCTCACTGCTCTCTACAACTACCTGAAAAGAGATTGTAGTGAGGTGGGTGTTGGTCTCTTTTTTTCTTAGTATCGAGTGATAGAGTGAGAGGAAATGGCCTTAAATTGCACTGGGGAAGGTTTAGACTGAATATTGGGAAAGATTTCTTTACTCTTTACTTAAAGAGAATTCTTTACTGAGAAGTCAGGAGTTTGAATAGGCTGCTTGGAAGGGTGGTGGTGGAATTGCTGTCCCTGGAGGTGTTTAAAAAAAATGTGTGGCACTTCAGGACATGATTTAATGGCTGAGGTGGTGTCAGATTGAAGGTTTGGCTTGATGATATTATTGGACCAAAATATGACAGTAAATTAAGAAGCCTTTAGACAAACAAGCCTACTTTTTAGGAACATTTCTCTATGCAACTCTACTTCTTCCTCTGTCTGTCACAGACCCAAACCCATGACTCCCACTCTCTGGAGTAATAAGGTAATGGAGGGGTAGACCACATCTTTTTGGCATGGAAATAGTTACTGGGTAGAGCAGAGCAGCAGGGGTCGGAGCTGCTGCTGAATGTCTGCAGCTCATGTTCCTACCCTTGCAAATGTCACTCCTTATTTGTATCACCCACTTGAGTCTGTCACATCCTTTTGTGCCGATAGTTTTGAGATTGTTTGACGTACAGCGTGCGATAACAGATGGGCAGCTGAAGGCATGGAATGGGCTGGGAAAACATTTCAGCCTTCTTGGAGGGACACTGATTCTTTATCTCCAAACAGTGTTTGCTTTTTCCATGCTTCCCCACGTGCTGTAGGGAAAGCATCTAAATTAACCCGTCAAGGGAAAGTCTCTGCCCGTTTGAGAAGATCGGGTACAAGGATGGGATTTTGAATTCATAACTTCATGTAAAGCTCATCCATCAACCTACAAACTGAACCCACTTCTGCTGTGCTCATCTCCTTCTCAAAATTAGAGATGGGTTGTTGCTAAGTAAACTTAGTGTTTGCTTATAGGGAGTGACTTGTTTGGAGCCACATAGTGCACAGGCTTGTCTGTGCTGTTTACACTCTTCCTCTCCAAGAACTTGTCAGGCTAAGTCTTACTATTCTTTTTTATTCCCAAATGCTGAAATTTCTAAAGAAGTTAACTTCTAAACATTTCAAACAACAAGAAAAGAGTTTTAAGCATCAGGTTTTTTAGATATGTACTAGACAAGACTTTTTTTAAGCTTCCATACACTTTGTGGGAAACCAAAACAAGAGCATGTTGGGAAGAGGAAGGGAAAATTAAATACTCCTCTCTTAAGTGAGTTTTATGAACCATTTGTGGGACTCATTTTAGATTGACTGAAGCCTCTATGCTGAGTATGCATTTTGTGCTCTCTTTTGCTAAAGACTGTTTAAAACCAACATTCTAAAGCCTGCCCAGCTTGCCTAATAATGCTGTAGCTGGAAAAGATAACTGAGAGAGTGCCTGATGAAAAGGAGGGGGAAAAGAGTAGTAAAAGTGACTGCATATGTTCAGTTTTCAGGGCACTCAGTGAGCCTGCCATAGGTACAGATGTGGCAGTTTCATGTTAACACTCAGTGGGGTGAACTGTTCTAGTGCATTTGTCTGTCTTCCTTTATAGATGTGTGAGTAGTTGAGTTGCCAAGCAAGCACTCAACTTTGAAACAAGCATCTACATAGAAAATACATCTTCCAAACTTCACAAGTCAATTTCTTTTGAGATAAACCCCCAAATTATTTAATCTCCATGCAGAACTCTTTAGAAGCAGAGTAATAAAAAAGGTGAAGTTTGCATTTAAACTATTTTCTTCACTTACAGTTAGCTACATTAGGTGTTTAAGCTATTGTAGAGGAGCATAGGACAGTTCAAAGCTGTCCAGGACATCATATCTCCACTGCTAGGATCTCATGCATATATTGATGACTGCCACTAATATGCTTTTGAACTGGCTTCCATTGTTTTAAAGGTCTTTTAGACTTGTAACTTCTGTTGGAATTTGTCTTCTACATCAGATACTATTCACAGAAAAATCCAGGTTGGCAAAGCCCCTCAGGATCACCAAGTCCAACCAAGAACCCTACTCTACAAGATTCACCTTTAAACCATATCCCCAAGCACCCCATCCAAATGACCCTTAAATGCATCCAGGGTGGGTGACTCCCCCACCTCCCTGGGCAGCTCGTTCCAGTGCCTGACCACTCTCTCCATGAAAACACTTTTTTCTAATAAGAAAGATTTTAGTTTTCCTCTGTTATTAATGCCAAGGTGAGGGGTAGCTGAATTTTGTATTTCAATCTGTTTTTCAATACACAACTGGATTTGGGACTGAATATATTTTCACAGAAACATCAGTTTGCTAAGGAAATTTAACAAACAAATAAAATAACCCCAAACCCCAGCAAAATAACAGCTGCCCAAAGATTAGGTCATGTATTCTTTTGAGTTGATAGCTGAGATTTCCAGCTTTGGATCATTTTTTAGTATGACTAGATCTGGTCTTTGTTGTTTTTAACTTAGCAGTGCCTGGGGGTCCCAATTAAAATCACGGGTGTGCAGTGCCAAACTGTGACAATGTGTACCAATGTGTACTGTTCCTCTCCTGAGCAGTTTACAACACAGGCACATCCTACAAAAAAAACAGCTTTCCAGCTTTTCTCCTCCTTCTTTTTAACAGTATTCTGTCCAGTTCTGGGCTCCTCACTTCAAGAGAGATGTTGAGGTGCTGGAACGTGTCCAGAGAAGGGCAACAAGGCTGGTGAGGGGCCTGGAACACAAACCCTATGAGGAGAGGCTGAGGGAGCTGGGGTTGTTTAGCCTGGAGAAGAGGAGGCTCAGGGCAGACCTCATTGCTGTCTACAACTACCTGAGGGGAGGTCGTAGCCAGGTAGGGGGTGGTCTCATCTCCCAGGCAACCATTGACAGGACAAGGGGACACAGTCTCAAGTTGTGCCAGGGGAAGTATAGGCTGGATGTTAGGAGGAAGTTCTTCACAGAGAGAGTGATTGGCATTGGAATGGACTGCCCAGGGAGGTGGTGGAGTCACTGTCCCTGGGAGTGTTCAGGAAAAGACTGGATGAGGCACTTAGTGCCATGGTCTGGTTGACTGGCTAGGGCTGGGTGCTAGGTTGGACTGGCTGAGCTTGGAGGTCTCTTCCAACCTGGTTGATTCTATTCTATTCTAAAAAAGCCTGTATGCCATGAATGTTGGCTCACCTGTCCCAGGCAAAGCCTAAAAATCCCCCAAATGAAGAAACTTCAGTTTCATGTAGAATAGATGGAATTTCTGTGAATTCCTTTTACTCCTGCTTCTACCTTACTCTTCCCATTTGACGATGGAAACTTTCACAAGTGTTATCTGATAAGCAGTCCAGTTATAATAAAGTTGCAGTGCCATCAATTAATTGCATTATCAAAAAGCCAATTGCTTAATGTACTTGAGCTGGAACTTGCTGCAGGCGCAGTGAGGAAGCAACTCGCTCTGTGATGAATGGGACTTAGAGTTAAAATCCAATAGCCTGCTCTGGAAAGGTATATTGGCATTTGCTTTTTGCTTTAACTGCAGAATTGTTTCATGAAATAAAGGAGAGACTGAAAGGCCAATAACGATTGGCTTTGCGTCACATAATATTGTCTTATCCTTGCTATAAGTCTTCACCAGTATCAGATTCACAGGACAAAAAGCTCACAGGCTTCTCAAAGCTCATTTTGGAAAATATCAAGCTTTGAGATTCTGAAATGATCCTGGCATTAAAAGATGTTAAATAAGCTTCATCTTTGCTATTACTGCAACATACCCTCTTTAAGGAGCATGCAAACGTGGTACAGCTGCAAGGTGTATTGGGAAGTGAATATATTTTATTTTCAATGTTTTCTCCATAGAGAAATAAAATTCTGTCATTTCTAGGTGGTCAGGGAATGAGGTGTAGAGCTAAGAAGCACAACATCTGGGGTTTAATTCTCTATCCTCAGATCTGTTCTTGGTTCATGGCAAGACCCTAAAGATCAGTGTTAACAGAAACCCAATATTTGTCATCTAAATATTTATGTGTATATATATATAATTGAACTTCCTTTTAATTATTATTCTCTATTGATTTAATCCATCAAGTACATGCTGATCTGAGTACTGTTTTGTAAGGCTCTATAGTTTTAAAACATTGATGGAGCACCTTTCACTTAGGAGCCTTAGGAGAGAACACCATAAATCCCATTGGACCAAGTGAGGAGGAGGCTCAGGGGGGATCTTATCGCTGTCTACAATTATCTGAAAGGAGGTTGTAGCCAGATGGGGGTCAGTTTCTTCTCCCAGGCAACAGAAGGAGGAGACACAGTCTCAAGCTGTGCCAGAGGCTGTTTAGGCTGGCTGCTCAGAAGAAGTTCTTCACAGAGAGATTGGCATTGGAATGGGCTGCCCAGGGAGGTGATGGAGTCACCATCCATCCCTGGAAATCTTTAAAAAGAGACTGGATGTGGCACTTGGTGCCATGTAGTTGAGTAGATAATGTTGTGTGACAGGTTGGACTGGATGATCTTGAAGTTTTTTTTTTCAACCTGATTTCACAGAATCACAGAATGTCAGGGGCTGTAAGTGACCTCAAAAGCTCATCCAGTCCAACCTCCCTGCAGAGCAGGATCACCTAGACCAAATCACACAGGAATGTGTCCAGGTGGGTTTTGAATATCTCCAGACAGGGAGACTCCACAGGTTCCCTGGGCAGGCTGTTCCTGTGATTTTGTGGATTGAGCCCTAGAATCCTCTTTGTGAGACACTGATAATAGTGTCATCATGAAGTCTTGGAGACATCTGTGTAGGAGAGCCACAGCTTTACTGCATTCATATAGTGAGTTAGTAAGAGGCTCAGCAATGCATGAGTACTGATTACTAGCCAGCTAGGCTAACTATTAAGCACATTCTTTCAGCTCTAGCTCTGTGGAGTTATAGGAACCAGCATAAAACCAGAGCAGAACTTATTTTTATGAACTGCCAGGCTTATACTGCCCACTCTGTGTGAATTCACAGTGCTGCTTCTGAAATTTGCCTACAGAAAATCACAGAGCTTGCTGGTAGTCAAATTAACAGGGGTTTCACTCAGGGGAAAAAAGGGGGGGGAGAGTAATGTTTTTTCCTGCCTTCAATAAAACAAATATACCTTACCTAAAACCAAACCCTTACAATCTGTTTTATCTCCACTCTTACTTATTCTTATTTATTATTTTTGCCTAGCATGAAATAGTAAAATCAGTAATATTATGAATTATTTCAGTTAGTTATGCAACACTGTGTTTAAGACTATAGTGCTCCATCCAGGCACTGAAACTGATTTGTTTTTTTATATTAAAGCTCTCTGTATTACTTGTCTGGCTAAAGTTCTGACACAGCTTCTCTGGGGACTTTCTTCTTTGTTGACCTTCTGAAGTGAAATAGACTCAGAATCTATGAAAGGAGTTGATTTGTTGTTTTTTTTAGGTCTGCCTTCATTCTGGAGTAGTAACATTTTGTCTTGGTTTTATTTTCTGGATACTTTTATAGTCAGATATGATCTTGATACTACTCAATGTAAAGGAGGCCATGTTAACCCTTAGGAGCTTGTGAATGCATTCTGCCTCCATCCTCTGGGCATGCACCTCTGATGAGTTCTGTTTCGTTTAAAGATAAGACTTGCATGACTGAGCTTCCATGCAAAGGGCACTCTGGTGTGGGCCAGAAGGTATTAGCAGTGTTGGTGTGCCTCTGTCTGGCAGTCAGTTAGAACTCACAACTATTGTAGCCTGAATTTCTCCAGCTGCTTGGGCCCATACATTCTGACTTATTTCTCTACCTCCTACTGTTGTTTACCAGTTTAAGACTGATGCTCTAATTTCATTTTAACTTACAAACAAGAGAGAGAAACTTTCTGGACAGTCTTTTGAGTGAATGAGCAGGGCATGGGTTGTGAAAGGAAAATAATTATAAAGTCATAGAATCAACCAGGTTGGAAGAGGCCTCCAAGATCATCCAGTCCAACCTAGCACCCAGCCCCATCCAATCAACTAGCCCATGGCACTAAGTGCCTCATCCAGTCTTTTTTTGAACATCTCCAGGGATGGCAACTCCACCACCTCCCTGGGCAGCCCATTGCAATGCCAATCACTCTCTCTGTGAAGAACTTCCTCCTAATCATTAATTGCTTTGCTAATTAGCATAAAAAGCTAAGACATGAATAATTTCTCACTCCTTGTTCCCTTTACCTTCTGCCTTCTGCCTCCTCCACTGCTGCTCTGTATATGGCTGAATACTAACCTTGACTTAACTGATAACATGTGAGGCCTTGCTGGTTTTCTGTCTGGGGGGAGAGAAGGTGGTGATGTTGATTGACCCCTTCTGGGCTTTCCTTGTTCAGAGGGGGAGGACTGGATTTCTGTATTATTTCTAAGTTGTGTATAATTGTAAATTCATGTAAATATATTTTGTACCTCTGCTTGTAAATTGAGCTTGCTGTAAAATGTAGCTTTATCTTGCTTCCAAAGCTTCTGAGTTAGACTGTCAATTTCAGTTTTATTTGGGGGGCAATTCCTACACCCACCACATGTTGCTTTTGTGGGCAGGGGCTGTTGCACACATTTGTGAAAGGAAGACCAGCCAAAAGGTGCTGAAACAAGTCAGCAGCATCATTTATTTCACTCTTTCAGAAAAGCATGGTTTTGGCAATAGGAATGTTCCTGTTACTTTTCAATTGTCTAGTTTAATTCCACTAATGGATAATGTTTGGTATGCTTTTATTTATGTCTAGGCAAGTTTTCCTTGCTGATGTTGGAGAAGTAACTCTTGTAAGATTTTGTAGTGGTTGTGTGATGAATAGCTTGTTCAGTGCAGCTCAGAGCCCTTATTAATAACTGCTGATCAGCAGTTTGATTTGTTTAGAGCTGCTGGTTTTGTGAAATCGTTCTTGAAGGGTATATGCATAACTCTTGACAAGGTGAATGTTGATAGGATGTTTAATGATCTTTCAGATCATAACAGATTCTAAATTCGTGAGTCTTGTTGGAACTTTCAGAATCACAGTGTCAAGGGCTGGAAGGGACCTCAAGAGCTCATCCAGTCCAACCACCATGCCAGAGCAGGATCACCTATACCAGATCACACAGGAACACATCCAGGCAGATCTTGAATATCTCCAGAGAGGGAGACTCCACAGCCTCCCTGGGCAGCCTGTTCCAGTGTTTTGTCACACTCACAGTGGAAAAAGTTCCTCCTCATTTTTCCGTGGAACTTCCTATGCCTCAGCTTTCACCCGTTGCTCCTTGTTCCTGGCATTGGGCATCACCAAGTAAAGTCTGGCTCCATCCGCTTGGCACTCACCCTTCACATGTTTATTAACATTAATGAGGGTTTGTACCAAAGCACCCTCAGGGATATAGTTATGAGAGAAATCCCTGAGAAAGACAAAGATTTTTAGCATATACTTTGGAAAAAACCAAAACCAACTAACACCCCTCCTTGCCCCCCCCCAAAAAAAACCCCCAAACAAACCAACAACCAAACCCAAACAACCATTTAAACAAAACCAAGTAACAAACCCCCAAACTAATGATAAAAGAACTCCAAACAACCAACCAAAATCAAACCATTATCACAAAAAACCCAACCCAAAACCTCCAAAATCCAAAGCAAAATGAAACAAAAAACCTCAACTGAAACAAAATTCAAGTCTCAAAAAGCTTAAAACCTAAAGCAAAGATTTAAGAAATGTGAATTTTAATGATGGAAAGCAGTAGCTGGTGTTGTGTAAGACACGCTTAGAGGTTTTGAAGGGTGGAAAGGCTTCCAGACAGTTCATCTCATTTGGATCCTGGCCATGTCGGGGTGATTTTGAATGGAAAGGCCTTCATGGCTAGAGGTGTAGAGAATGGAAAGTCCTTGGCTAGAGGTGTAGAGAAGTTTGTGTGTCAGAGAGGTGTAAAATCAAGGTCGTCTGCTCTGTGCCTCACTTTTCCATTTGAGGATCTCTGAGCTGCCTTAACTGATGGGACTGCTTTGTTCTGGAGCGGTGCTAGAGGGGCAGCTTGCTGCACTGAGGTCCCTTCCCTTCTTGTCTCTCAAGTTGCCTGATTGGTGTTAAAAGGTTTTTTTTTTTCTGCACCTCTACAGAGAATTATGTCCTCTCTGGAAAAATTATAGGTTCTACTTTTTAGTAGTGTGCAGAGCAATCCTTTAGGAAGGTAATGTGAGCTTGGTGGCTGCTCATTTCACTGCAGGATTACAGAAGTGAAAGGTCTAGGAATAAAAACTATAGCTCATTTTTGATACAGCTGGCCGACAAATTCAGATTTCCACATCTATTAATGACTACCTTCTCTCCCCCACACCCTGGCCTGCAGGCTTGGAGGTGAATAGAAAGGAAAGTATATATTAAGAACAGCTACAAATGATCCTCATGGTTTATTTAAGAGCCTTGTCCTGAAAGAGTGACACAGTAACTTTGGCTGTGACCTTCCTCATCGCTGCTGGCTGAGTGTTTCTGGAATTCATTTGCTGCTCTGACTCAGCGATGCTGACGTGGTAGACCTGCTTTAATCAGCGCAGGGAATTTGCACTCACAAGCTGGTCTGTAGGCTTTTCCCTTTTTAATAATGTCTTCTGAAATGTGTCTCTTTGTAGCAGAAGAAGAAAGCCTGAGGATTTTCCCTGCTAGGACCTCTCAGCAGACCTTAGAGAGGAGCTTAATACTGTTAATTATGCTCAGTGCTAGTGGCATCATTTAAAGCAGGGTAACTCTCTACATTTATTAGCTGCACTGCATTTAACCTGCATAAGCAGTGGCAGGACTGTGGAGCTACAGCTGGATTCTCTTTAAGTCCTCAAGGATTACTGCACAGTTCACTGGCATGACAACAGTCTGCAGAACTCTGTGTTGTGAACTAACCACAGTACATTTGCATATCAGCTGCATCTTAACTGTAGACCAGCTATGAGCTAAATATGCCATCACTTTTTGTTAGGCTGTGATGTAGTTTTTCCTTTGTCTGTGGTGGTTTGCCCAGGTAGCACCAAGAGAAAAGTGGAATGGCACTTGGCATTCCCACAGAGTTCTGCTTTAAGGTGTTTAGTCCTGGCACATAGTATACAGCTTTTTACCCTCCAGCACAGCCCCTGTTGTGAAGAAGGATCAGAAGTGAAAAAAAAAAATGGTTGTTTTCTAAGGCTTATGAAGGAAACCATCAAAACAACCTCCTCCATGTGAGCTGAACCAGATTTAAGCTGGCAGAAACCAAATGACAATCCATAATTTACTTGACTCCCTCACCCATCCATTCCTCCGCACTTAGAGAAACCTTAATCAAAATATTTGAAGGTGGTTGACAGAGCTGAAAGTGAGTAGCTTCAGTCAAACACCAAGAAATTGGTGTGATGTTCCAGATCCTTTGCTTCTATAAATGGACAAAGTATCTCAGCAAACTCCAGTGGAGTTTAGCTGTTTTAAACTGGCTGAGAATTTAGTCTCAGCTATTTTACGTTATCCTGGTTATGCATTAAGCACTACCTTATGGCTTTGCATCTTTGTGATGGAAACAGGTGTTAGAGTCTGGGTTTTGAAAGTGCAAAAGGCAGCAGATAAAGCTCTGACACTGATTGCTAGGAAAAGGGAAGTGGATGCTGTCAGGAATGGCTTCATATCACCCAGAGACTCAAAATATTGAAAGGAGTTGTCTTTATTATAGGAGTTTACTTGTAGCGGTTGAACTGCATGTTCTGGTAGGATACGTGATGAACCCTCCTGGTCCCATCTCTGACTTGTGAACCCTTGAGCACTGCCTTGTTTTCACCTAGTAAATATAGAAACAAACACATCTGCTTCCTTTAATCAACTAAATTGATTGAATTACTACTATTCAAGTTAATGGTTGCAGTTTATCTGATTTGCACAGACTCAGGTGGTAAACTTTTAATTCATAGCTGTTTGTGTAGCTACTTGGCTTTTCCCCCCCCTACCTTGTTCCATTTGGTTCTTATTTTACTGTTACATTTTTATTCTAGTTATCCCTTTCAGATGAGTCATGGGGGCATGCTCATGATTTATTTCATGGACATAAAAAAAGATGCCAGTGCAATAATCATCAGATGTAACAAATATCTGTCAAAGTCATATTGCTATGTCTTTTTAGTTAAGAGAAAAGTCAAGCATGCTCACTGACAAAAGTGTTGTCTTTTAATTCCCCCCCTCGAAACAAGTGATCTTTAAAATAAGGCAACAGAAAAACAACCCCCTGAAAACAAAGACACAAACCAATAAAGATGAATTAAAAACTAAATTCCTTTTTGCTTAAAAATGTTCAGCAGTAAAGTATCAATATTCTTATGGATCCTCTGTCCTACTGCTTCTGCTGGCAAATAGCTTCAGTTATGGATGGGTCAAAATAAAGGTGCAGCCTGGGTGTGCTCTGAAGGTCCGATAACAGTGTGCCACTGAGATGACACAGTCATGATTACTTTTCACTATCCTTTATAATGTGATGTTTGCGTTCTTAATGGACACATATGGCTTATTTTCAGCCTCGCTTTCTATCTGAGCGCATCAAACATTTGGTCTGAAAATTGCCCATCCTCATGACATATTTTTCCTTGGGCACTATGTAATATCTAGTGAATGACAAATGACCACATCATGGACAAAGCAGGCAGGAGGCTTTTTCTCATATGAAGCTGTTCTTTTTATATCCCCTCTGTCTTCCCACTGACAAAACATAAATATGCATGTGCAGAACTGATGCAGGCTCAGTCTATCTGAGTTGGGGGGTGAGGAACACCGCAGTCTGCAGACACATGGTTCCTGGACAGAACAATCTTCTCTCTCGAGGGATTCTTTGTCACAGAGAAGCTTTCAGCTTGTCATTAAGAGGGAAATGAGGATCCCTGTGGCAAGAAATGGTTAACATGCAGTGGATGTAATTTGGTCCCAAATACTGTGGCAGTGAATAGTTTCTTCTTGTATAAAATCCATCTCTTCAAAAGAGATGACTAAAAACTCATGTCAAAGTTGTAGTCATCGGAGTCCTGGTCTTGAATGCAGCTGCAGAAAGCCCTGTCTGAGCAGAAGGAGCCTTTCCATTGAGTGAGAGCAATGGAAACCTAGTCTAGGAGGAGTGGGTGGATGCTCGGAGAGAGCTTGAGCTCCTCCTGCTCTCAGTGGGCAAGGGAGGGCCCACATACACAGAAAAGGACTGAACTCTAGAATCTCTCAGCAGATTGTAAAAAATATATTTCAACCTTATATAGAGATTGAAAGCAGGGGTGGGAAAGGGCTGTGAAAGGCAGGCAAATGTGTTGGTTTTGACTCTCCTGGGCTTTAGGAAGATATTTGGCATCATGGGGTAAAGTGACATTCTGAAGATGGGAAAGCTGGTCAGGAGCCCCCAGGTCTCTCAGACTTGCATGCCAACACCCCATGCATCAGCCACGCAAGTGCCAAAAGGTGCGGAGCATAAAGTATAAATAGACATATGGCACCGCAGAGCTGGCGCAGAGCTGCAGCGCCGTGCAGAGCAGACGTCACCGGGCAGGTTAGGACTGCAGCCCTCTGTTCTCTCCTTGGCATCAGCCTTTGGTGCCCAGAGCCCTTCTGTCACGCCTGACGGCAGCGTGTCCTTCTGACAGATGGGCGTAAACACGTGCTACTTGGAAACCTAGCAAGGCATCGCTTCTGCTCATGCAAGAGCCAAGCTGACTGGGAGGGAGGTGAAAACTTGCTCGTCACAAGGGTCTTTGCCTACAATTTACTTTGGAGTTTGTTATCTCTGTGCATCTTCTCCACCCCAGTCTCAGGTGTTGCACAAAGTGTTTGAGGTAGTTGGCTGTTGTTCAGTTGGGTTAACCATGGATAATAGAAGTTGTTGCAGCTGGGGAGATAACTACCACAGGGTTTATAACCACACCGCAGATGTGCTGGGTGCTTTCCAGTACAGATCTTGCCCTAGAGGCCTGAGGAGAGATCATAGGGGCTGCCCAGGATAAGAGTGGTGACAGGCTCAAAGCACCTTAGCTCCCCAGTTTTCTTCCATAATTTAATCCTCTCTCATTCTCAGTTTTGCTTTCAGACCAGAATGCATATCATTATTCATGCAGTGAATTAGCAGTACTGACAAGTGGAGGGCTTAATAGACAGTGCTTTCTGAAGTTGTAAAACTAATGCTCTCTAAGGAAAAAAACCCCACATAGTTTTGAAGATGTGCTTAGTCCTCCTGCATTCTGAATCATCATACAAAGCAATATGTGCTGCTGTTCTAAACTTACTTGTCTCTCTATATTTTTTGAGCTAAAAGCAGGCAGTAGAAGGGCCTCTGAACATGCTTAACATGTATCCTGCCACGCACATTTCTATTGTAGCAGGACCAAATCCGCATTGTTTCCCTTTTCCTCTTAACTCCTGTAACGTGACATAGCGCAAGAAACTGATTTTTATTGTTGGACAAATTGTTTGCAACTGGTACAGTATGGTATATCCCCTGAATTCACATGCATTTACTTTAGGTGGGTTGTTTGTATAACGCTTTGTCAACTCTATGGCACATCCTTCTGTGTTCAGACTAGGTAGCTTTACTCTGGGCTCAGCAGATCTTGCTACGGCAAATGTTTCTCTTACATTTGTTTCTCAATATTTTCTGAGCAGCAAATATGCTCTGGGAGGATTCACTGCATCATGTAATTCCATCAAAGTGTTTTTGCTGGGCTACAGTTATTACATATTTTGAATCCTCCTTTCTCTCAATAAAACAGTATTTTGACCACAGATCTGCAGCTCCACCTTCACAGGCTGTATTGCTGTTGCTCAGCTCTTAAGTACCCACACCAACTAGTTCCATCTAAGGCAAGCTGAGAAAGATTACAGTGCTCCTGCTGAATAAATGTGCAGCTGTGGACATTTCACGCCCAGAAGAGTCCTAAGGCTTCCTATTTAGACAAATGGTATTCTGAAAGCAATCACTGCTACTCTTTGCCAACACCCAGTTCTGGGAGGTAACAAATAGCACTTTGATGCTGCCGGGATCAGCCTTTACGGTGCCATATGCCAGCCAATTATCTCGGTGTCATTAGGCACAGAGCTAGTGTTTCCCACATGCCCGGATCATGCAATTAATGTACTTATGTGAAAGGGGATTGCAACGTAGCAAAGACAAATCAGAGGGTAGACCTAGCTTGTCCAGCTAACTTTGTTTGCCAGGAAAAAACAGCTATGCTGATGGTGGCTACCATGACCAGAAAGTGGAAGCTGTGTTGGTCTGTGCATCTTAGAATCATAGGAAAATTTGAAATGGATGTCTGCAGGTTATTCCAAGCTCCTTCTCTGTCTCCCACTCCCTCAAATCTGATGTCATTCATGAACTTAGCCCAAGCATTTATTAGATACAACCAACATCTCTATTTAGTTTGAGGAAGAGGAGACTGAAGGGAGAACTGATTGCTGTCTGCAACTACCTGAAAGGATGTCGTGGAGAGGTTGGTGCTGGTCTCTTCTTGCAGGTAAATAGTGATAGAGTAAGAGGGAATGGCCTCAAGCTGTGACTGGATAGGGTTTAGACTGGACACTAGGAAAAGTGTTTTCACAGAAAGAGTGGTCAGGCATTGGCACAGGCTGCCCAGGGAGGTGATTGAGTCATTGACCCTGGATGTGCTTAAAAGTCATTTGGATATTTGGGTGTGGTGCGTAGGGATATGGAATAGGGTGAACTTTATAGAGTAGCATTTTTGGCTGGACTTGGTGATCCTGGGGGTCTTTTCCAACCTGAGTGTTTCTGTGATTCTGTGAAGACACTGATAATGATCTTCAGTAGCATCACCACCACAGTCTTGGTGTCCATGGACTACTCAGAGTGGGCTAGTTTCTCTTGCCTCTTGAGTGAATTTATAGCCTGTTTTGGGAGAAGTGTGTTGTTGCAGCTGGACTGTGATCAAGAGCCATATTTAAAAGTAGTTTAGGTAGATCTGCATCAGTGTGAACACAGCCAAAGGAATTTAAGGTGATGCACAGCAGCTAGGAAAACCACCTGCTCTGCACAGACATATTACCCATTTCCTGAGCAACCCTCACTTGCATTCTTTTTCCTTCTGAGTTGCTTTTTCCTCATGCTCCCTCGCATACTGCGTAGTTTGAAGGAGACCACTTATTTGTATTTATAGTTATGTGGGGAAGGAGAGTAGCTGGAGCAAGTGTGGGGAGTTCTGGCTTCTGCTGCAGGAGAAGAATCAAGGGTAGGTGAAAAATGTAGCTGAATGACTCTGAGGTGCAGGAAGAAGAAAATGGAAACATTGTAGGATGCAGTCTGTGCATTGCATTCTCTGTCAGTGGATTCTAGGTCTCACCTGAGGAGATCGAGTAGGCTCAGCCCTCTGATTGCAGAGTTTTATGCTTAGAAAGGGTTTCCAACAGAAAATGTTGCTGAATGCATTTTAACTGTTTGCCTCCACATTCACGGTATGATTATTGTGAAACCTATTCTGTGATAAACTGAAAAAAATAGCCTGAGATGAAATAAAAATCTGAAGCTGTTCTAAGCTGTTTAGTGAATTGTGAAGGACAGGCAAGTTTTACCACTCTCCATCTGAAATCAGTGGGGTGAGAGAGAAGAGCATTTATAAAGGATGCTTTGAAAAGCTACATTAGGTTTCTTCTTCTCCTTCGATTTGCCCTCTGGAGGAACCTTCTCCTTCCAACTGATTGTGGATGGTTATGCTCATTATGCCAAAGCTAGCCTTTGTGAGTTCACCCCCAGCCTTCGTGATGGACAATTACTGCAGCTCTGACTGGCTGGGCTGCAGCAAGAGAAGGCACCAGCTCCTTGTTCTGCCAATGGATCCCCTCTTTGTCAAGCCATGCTGATTTTTTGCTTTTCTCTGAGCTGTTAGCCTCTTAAATGTTGATAATTGAAGGCTGTTGTGTACAAATGAGCTGTTGTATTATGATTATTTATTGTGTAAAGCCCCATTTATTCCCCATTCCCAAAGAACATCTTAATTTCCTGCTACACTTCTGCATCTGTTGCTCATTATAGTGTTTTCTAGTCAGATGTTTTGGTTCTTGGAAGCACATGTCCTGAGCACATCTATCTCTGCATGTGATGAAGGTGCTCAAATGTAATCCTCTGGGGTTTTGAAGATGTGCATCAGGTTACATATTTCTTTGGGCATTTCTAACTGCTAGAAGCTACTGACTTTTTGGACCATCTCTTTCAATCAGAGTTATCAGAAACAGCAGCCTTTTGATGGGACCAATACAAGTGTCCTCTCTGTGATGTTTGAAAGTAGCATTTTCTGAAAGTGGTGATATTTTAGGAGTTGCTTGACAGCAATGTTTTTTTCAGAGGCTTACTCATGCAAGTAAGAACAGTGCTGTCAATAGATGTAGCCATCAGAGACAGCTGTGGGCTGTGGAGATACTACGACTAACAAATTGCAAGCAAAAATGAGGCTTTCCTAGAAGCTGATGCTTATGTGCTTCTTGAAAGGTTAGATGGAGCCTTGTAACAATGAAGGCTGTTATTCCACTCCCCTTGACACAGTTCATCCTCTCCATTTATGTCTTTCTAGGAAATGGTTATTATTTAAATATCTCTCTTACTGCTCTTCTAATTGCACCTTACTAGGAAAACAGCACTCATCACTGTGCGCTCACTTCTGCCAAGGATTGGACTCAAGATTGTTGCAGAATTACTCCTCTGCTTTAACAGAGATGTCTAACCAGTATTTCCCTCACCATTACACAGTGAGAAGCTTTTGAAGGCTGCTCTTGTCAAGCTGTGAGAGCAATTTAAAAACTAACAGGAATGTAAATTATAGAAATCATTTCACACTTGTCCTGTCCGTGAAAAGCCAGCATGAGTTTGTACACGCTGCAGACCTGTTTTCAGCTCTCTTGTTCCATCACCTAGGCACTATAATTTTTATTTCTTTCTGAGGACAATATTTTGAATAGTAGTGTAAATAAGAGCATTTAAGTCTGAATACTGTTTAAGGCATTCATGGCTTTCAGAATAATCTGATCATTGTGTGCTCATATCTAGGGGAAACCACCAAATGTCACAGACTTTAACCTGACAAGTGCACAGCAGAAATCAAGGCAGTATTGGTAAAAGAATATGCTTTTCTAATGGGATAATGTGAGTTATGGCAAAGCTGCCTCTTCAGAATAATTCCACATCCCCACCCCTCCTTATTGTTTTGAATTCAGTCATCTCATCCTCTGCTGCTGACACATTTGCAATCCTTTCTTTCTGGTCAAAGTTGTGTGAATAATTAACTTATTTTCACGCTGCTTTTAAAATTCTATTGCTGAAGAGAAATATTCTTGGGTGAAATGAATTGTGGTGCCAAATGAAATGCTTGAAAACAAGCACTTTGCTTCTGGACTTGTTATGTTCTTCCAAAAATGCAGTGGACTTTTTTTTCTGAATAGACTATAAGATCTTCTGCTTTAGAAAGGATTTTGGCTTGTCAGAAGTTTTTGGTTACATTTTTACATGCCTCAAGCTGACCAGAATTTCACATCAGCTTTCTTGCCCTGGAGCAACAGTGAAGTGAATTAATTCTCTGTTCAAAAGGATTTCCCTGCTTTTGTAGTAGTAACCAACCTACACACTTTATAAAGCTACTGACAGATTACAGGAGCCTCCTTCTAACCCACTTCACCTACTCAGTCACTTGTTTTGCAGTGTCTTCAGGTAGGTTCTCATGAGTTACTCTGACTGTTCTTGGTCCATCCTTTTTCTTTTCTGTAGCCATGAAGATGCAAAGCCTTGAAACATGTGGAAAGTCTCCTTTTTGTCACTGATAGGCTGAAGAGAGATGTGTGGCTGTGGTGCAAGGTTCCCTACACTGCACAATCCCTAGTTGTAGGCTGACCTCAGGAGGCCACCACCCCTAGCAGGGAGGGGGACATTCGTCTCCATCCTGGACCAACCTGCACTTGCTTATTTGGCAAAGAGAGCTCCTGTTTTCTGGAGAGACCTTTGGATCAGTTTCACCTGAAGGTGAATAAGGAACCATTCTCCAGTGAAGCACCAACACCTCCAGGCAAACTGAGACCTGTTTTTGCAAGTTGTTAAGAGACAATTCCTACTGGAGTAACTTTGTATGCTGCACCTGGGTTTGCTGTCATGCCCTAATATTTTTCCATATTAAGGCATGCAGTTATCCAAAGTATTTTTCTCCTTTCAGTATTTTCCTTTCTTCTGTTTAGTTTCCTTCTTTTCCTGTTAATAGGCAGTCATTCTAACGAGACTGATTTTAATATAGTGGTGTGTTTAGCTGAGAAAGCAGATGAATAGATCATCCTAATGTGATGGCAACCTGTCATTTCAGCTCTTAGTCAGCTCTTCATTTAGTAACCTCTTTCACTTTTATTAATCAAGCCAGAATCTAACTTCTTCCATCACTTTAGTCATAAATCTTATTGTTTGGAACTAAATTGAAACATTTCTTCCTTTTTCATCTTGTGTTAGCTCTTTAATAGTTTCTGGGCATTTATTACTTACATATTCTGTTTTCTAATTTAATTGCTTTCTAATTTTCCATGATGTGTTCTGTCTTTTTCACTTGGCTAATCAAATTATACAGTGCTCTGTAAGGACAGTTTGTAATAAGGGCTTATGATGAGGAAAGGGACTCTCTGAAATGACATCATCCTTTTTCCTTAGTTGTTCCCTCTCAGTGTCTTCCCTGTCAACACCATTCCATGCTGAAGTCAAAAGATTTTTTTTTTTTTTTTTTTTTTGTGGTCAAACTGTGTTGTTTTGGCCTCCTGCAGTCTGTCTTTCTATCCCTGGAGTAATCTGGTGTGAAGGCTTAGCTGTTGAGATTTCAGGCACGCAAATGTGTAAGTTAGCCAAAGTGGCACATATTTGATGTTGGGAATTTCTTAAATATTTAACCTTCTGATGGATCTGTGGTGATGTAAGTGCAGAATTTAGGTGTGCTTTCTTTTCCAAGTCGTTCCAATGTCGTTTCAAGTAGGATTGGAGGAGAAGTACATTTAATTTGGTAGAGATGTGGTGTAAATGACACCATTGCCTCTGTTTCTGGCAGTATGTATTGAATTCCTACCTGCTGCTTTTGTGCATCTCCGTAAGAAGATATTTCAGCTCTGCTATTCCCTTTGTGACTGTCATTTGTGATGCTACGTTATTGTACTCTCTAATGAAGTGTTTATGGAACCTCTTCTTTGGGAAAGATCAGAAGCAGAATCTTGACACTTTTATTGAAGTCTGCTTCCTCAAATATCACACTATAAATGGAACAGACTTTCTTTAGATAGGTGAGCAGTGTGGGAGAACTGAAAAATGTTAACCATGCACATGCTGGAATCCCCATTCCCAACGCAGGACACCTGCTAAAGACTCACTGTGCTCCTGTGAGGTACTGTAGGTACTCCTGTGGCTTTTGAGAGGGCTGGAGCAGCTCTCCTATGGGGGCAGGCAGTCAGAGTCAGGGCCGCTCAGCCTGGAGGAAAACAGGCTCTGGGGAAACCTGATGGTGGCCTTCCAGTACCTGAAGGAGGTTACAAGAAAGCTGAGAAGAGGCTTTTTACAAGGGCTTGCAGTGATAGGATGAGAGGGAATGGATTGAAGCTTGAGGATGACACAATTAGCCTGGATTTTAGAAGGAAATTGTTTACAGTGAGGGTAATGAGACACTGGAACAGGTTGCCCGGGAAGGTCATGGAAGCCCCCTCCCTGGAGGTGTCCAAGGCTAGGCTGGACAAGGCCTCTTGCAGTCTGATCTAGTGGAAGGTGTCCCTGCCTATGGCGGGGGGGTTGGACCTAGATGATCTTTAAGGTCCTTTCCAACCCAAGCCAATCTATGATACTATGATTTTGTGAAAGTATCAAATCATCTAATGAATAGGGAGAATAATTAAACATTTGCTTTCTCTCTTCTTTTCTACTGCAACCACAGTGAAGCCATCAATACATTTGCTTCTGTAAGAGAAAATATTATTCAGCCCTTTATGCCATCCATTATTTAGCAGCCATCATTAGGAAAAAAATCCTGTAGTCATTAATAATCTTGAAAGGGCTCTTCCACATGCTAAAACATGTGATATTAGAATGCACATTACACTTACCTCCAAGTCCCAGCCACCAATGTCAATCACTTGGCATCCTGTCATTACTCAGCAATGGCATCGTTTATGTGTTGACTTGTCACTCCTGCCAAAGAGTGGGTGCATGTGGAAAAATATTTTAATTGCATTTCCAGCATGTGGCAGAGTTAAAGTGACAACTGATCAGATGAAGAAAGGAGGAACCTTTGTCTATGCAGAAATGAAAACCAGCCTTTGTTTGTGCTGCACCTAAAGAAAGCCTAGACTTGGAGAGGTTCCAAGTGTTCAAAGGATTTTTGAGTGACAGTGTTTCTACCTCAGTCCCAGGAACACTCAAAGAAAAGCAAATTAGTGAAATACAAGATGTAGAAACATTTTACTGAAGTCTGAACCCACATACTTAAGAATGCCTTTATAGGTCTGTAACTGTATTCCAGTGCTTAGGGCTCGCTTTTCCTGTTGTTTTATTGTTGGTATCATGAGGGATGAGCTCTGGTGCTGTAAACAGACAAATGTGTCCATGCTTTAACTCTCCTGCAAGATCTGGTGTTTGTTTGTAGGGAACCCCCAGTGCAGTTCTCAATGCTGGAACAAGAACGTTGCTGTTCCCTCTGGTCTGGCGCTGACAGTATGTTCTTACCTGCCAGCTCTAGCATTTGTGCCCTCTTTCTTCATGGAATCTCCTGGGCTGGAAGGGACCTCTAAAGGTCTAGTCCAACCTTCCCGCAGTGAGTAGGAACATTTTCAACTAGATCAGGTTGCCCAAAACTCTATTGAGCCTCACATGGAATATCTCCAGAGATGGAGCCTCAACCACCTCTTAGGTCAACCTATTCTATTGCTCAACTACCCTCATTGTAAAGAAGTTTTTTTTCCTAGCATCCATCTAAATCTACTCTTCTCTAGTTTCAAACCATTCCTCTAAACTTTTCCTACTTTGGGCAAATGTTAGAGGCAGAGAAAATAAAGTTTTGGTTATATTTGCTGTTCCTGGTCTGGCTTATCATAAGTTTGACTCCAAAGATTTAGCCTGGTTTTGTGAATTCAAAGCAGTATGACTTCCCTTGATATCTAATGCAAAATGATAGTTTTATCAGGACAAGGATATTTAGATAATATTATACCATTGTACAGGCTGTGGCAATAAATAGCCTGCATCCCACACTCAAAGATGAAAATAATGGTACTTGTGCTATTGCCTTCTGCTCCCAAACCCTCTGAATCATCCAAATAACCCCCTTTATTTAGCTGGAGTACACACAGTGCCAATGTTGTAGGGGAAGGACAAGGTGTGAGTGCTTTCAGCTACATAGCAGCATGCCCTAAGGTCAAGTAGAGTCAGGCTTTGCTAAGGAATTTAAAACATAATCGTAAAATCAACCAGGTTGGAAGAGACCTCCAAGATCATCCAGTCCAAACTACTACCCAGCCCTAGCCAATCAACTAGACCATGGCACTAAGTGCCTCATCCAGGCTTTTCTTCAACACCTTCGGGGATGGCGACTCCACCACCTCCCTGGGCAGCCCATTCCAATGCCAATCCTCTCTCTGGGAAGACCTTCCTCCTAACATCCAGCCTAGACCTCCCCTGGCACAACTTGAGACTGTGTCCCCTTGTTCTGTTGCTGGTTGCTTGGTAGAAGAGACCAACCCCATCTGGCTACAGCCTCCCTTCAGGTAGTTGTAGGCAGCAATGAGATCAACCATCCTGTATCTATATAAGTGCAAGAGGAGTGGGGCAGCTGTACAGTGAAAGGGACATAACAGGAAATCTGTGTCTGACTGTTAAGTAGTGTTGAGAGTTTCCATTTTGTAAGGGTAGGTGAACAATATACTTTGTTTTGCACTGCAGCAAGCCACTGCTCTGGTAGACCAAACAACTGTGTGTGCATGGGGAGCACTGCTTGCTTCAGTGTGCACATAAATGGCAGTGGCTGCAGCCAGCAAGATTCACTGATGGAGTCCATGCTCAGTAAATGTTCCCTTTCCCTCAGCACTTGAGAAGCCTGAAAGTAGCACACCTAGAGGAGATTTCTTTGCCCTCTGGCTCAGTTTCTCCTTTTCCATGTCTGTGATGATCAGGCTGTTGTGCTGTGGTAGAATTCTGTGATTATTCCAAAATGAAAGCTTAGAGTTAGTGTGATTACTACCAGTAAATACATCAGAGAAGAAAATGCAAGAGAAGGAGAGTAGCAATTTAAGATGATGAACAATCGGAAACAGAGCTTTACCTGGCCAGGAATGAGTTTTGACTGGAGAAGGGATGGTGTTAACTGTCACAGCAAGTAAGTTCAGGAAATGATCTTTTAGAAGGTAATGGAGCACCAGACACACTACTAAGTTTTCAGATGGACTTGACATATTTGGGAGAGCTGATCTGGTATCTGATTTGGCATTTGAGAAATGACACATTGCCTTTGCCAGTGGCTGAGTGTTTTCAGCTTACTGATTCCTTTCTGGTCTCTATCTACACAGATGTAGCTGATTTAGAAGGTGGTTAGAAGTGGGAAAGCATTCTCACATACTCTGATGTTACTTCACTGCTGTAAAAAAACCAAAAACACTTTCACAACCTAGTGATGAATTTATAATTCCCTGCTGGGGGGATGGAGACAGAGTGGTTTTGTGTACTGCCATCTCCTCATATTGAGAGTAGTAATAACTGATGTTTGACATTCTTCATTATGGCCACAATATTTTCAGGGATGGGACATAAATGAGTGATTGCGCCTGCTGGAATCCATGTGGGCAGAGATTGTTTTGAAACTGTGTCTGTCTCACCCATTTATGTGTCTGCACCCTTGGGCTTTTGCCCTCTGAAGTGGATGCTCTTGCTTCCAGCATGCTTTCCAACTGCTAGGGGGAAGTGCCAGTCTCCATTTAATTGTAATGGCTCGTACAAGACCGTTACACTATAAAATCCTAATTCTGTGCTATAATGCCTATCATCTTGTGATTTAAACTTCAGAACACAATGAAATGGGGCTATTTTAATAAACTTCATAATCCCCAAGGTGGCACAGTCAGAAATCAATGATTCCTTTGAGAGGACACATCACCATTAGCCCATTTCCACTTAAACACTGTTTGGATTGGCGCTGCAGTTTCCAGTGGACAAAATTTCTATTCCTATGAGAAAATTCATGCTTTTTACTGAGTTCTGTGTTTAAACATTGAGTACTGCTTTCACTTTTGGGCTTCCCAGTTTAAGAGGGACAGGGATCTGCTGGACTGGAGCACTGCCTGATGAGGAAAGGCTGAGGGACTTGGGTCTACCTAGTCTGAAGAAGAGAAGACTGAGAGGGGATTTAATCAATATTTATAAATATCTGAGGGCTGGGGGTCAGGAGGGAAGGGACAGGCTCAGGGGGTTGGAGCTGGATGATCCTTGAGGTCCCTTCCAACCTAAACCATTCGATGATTCTATGATTCATCACTTGCTCCCTGGGGTAGGACGAGGAGCAATGTATGTAAGCTGCAGCACAGGAGGTTCCACCTCTACACCATGGGGAATGTCTTCACTGTAAGGGTCACAGACCACTGGAACAGGCTCCCCAGAGAGGTTGTGGAGTTTCCTTCGCTGGAGACTTTCAAGGCCTGTCTGGATGCATTCCTCTGTGACCTGATCTAGATTGTATGGTCCTGCTCTGGCAGGGGGGGTTGGACTTGATGATCTCTTTGGGTCCCTTCCAACCCCTAACAGCCTGTGATCCTGTGTACAGCCAGATTATGAGTTCTCTGACATAGAATCATGGAATGGTTTAGGTTGGAAGGGACCTCAAAGATCATCCAGTTCCAACCCCTCCACATAGGCAGGGACACCTCCCTCTAGAACAGGTTGCTCAAAGGCTTATCCAAACTGGCCTTGAACACCTCCAGGGAGGGAGCATCCACGGTCTCCCTGGGCAACCTGTTCCAATGTTTCACCACCCTCACTGTAAAGAACTTCCTCCTAATGTCTTGTTTAAATCTCCCTTTTTCTGTGCTTAAGAGATAACTGTTCTCTGATCACAGCTGTGTTTGAATAATCCTGTTGTGAGTACAGTGGAGTGAAGTCTATATAGCAAGAAGACAGTGTCTCCCTTACTGCATCATATTAAAAATGAGAGCAAACTGTGTGCTCTCTACAGGTCTGTTTTGAATGTGCCTTAGTTTGAAACTGGCCTCTCTTGGTAATGTGCTCCCTTTTGTGTTTCACATTTTGGTGAGGTTTAAAGATGGGAGTGTGGAACCCGGGATGTTCTTCCATAAATGTTACCATCTCTCTGTGGTTCCACATTGCTGCCTGATGCTGGCTGATGAAATAAATAGCAGTCACTTGAGGCACTGCATTTCGTAGACTCGTAGAATCAGTCAGGGTTGGAAGAGACCGCAAGGAGCATCCAGTTCCAACCCCCCTGCCATGGGGACACCCTACCCTAGATCAGGCTGGCCACAGCCTCATCCAGCCTGGTCTTAAACACCTCCAGGCATGGGGCCTCAACCACCTCCCTGGGCAACCCACTGCAGGCTCTCACCGCTCTCATGATGAAGAACGTCCTCCTCATGTCCAGTCTGAACCTACCCTCCTCCAGCTTTGCTCCATTCCCCCTAGTCCTGTCACTGCCTTCTTTCACTAGAAGATTAAAACCTAAATTTTCAACATTAGAATACTTCCATTCAGTAATCCCTGTGTAATCTCTCTGTTTGGATGCCACAGGACTGCTCTGAGTGTAAGGGCAAGCAGCTTTGCCCTTCAAATGAAGGGGGAAGAATGTAGGTTCTCTCAAAAACCTGTACTATTGAAAAGGAGCTGCATGTGCAACATCCTTCCCTGTGCTCTCATTAGTTTTTTGTTATGAGGTGAGATTGTTTAATTGGATATTAATTTCTGTTGGAGCTGCCAAGTTCCTTGCAGTTTCTTGGGTGGCTATAGAGCTCTGTGACAAATGGACTCTTATGATGCACTTCTATGAATGGACAGAAGGTAAAATGTGTTTGCCTGAAAGGAAAAGGTTTTGTTTGGTTTGTTTCCATATAAAACCAAATCAAGCAAACCCCAACCAGACAAAAACCCCAGCAGCAACAAACAAATAAGCCCTAAACCTGTTTTATTCTGTTTTATTACAGTTAATGATTTAATTTTGAGACAGTTTAAAAGAAATTTTCCCTTCATTATTCCCACCTAATTTTTTTGGGACTGCAAGTATAATTTGACAGACATCCATGGAAGATCATGAAGAATGAGGTCGAGCTGGCAAAGAAAAATGCCACTGGACAACAGAGATTTGAACATCTGTCATGTAAGAGGAAAAGAGAAGACTTTGGTGTTTTTAAATGTAAGGGATGAAATTAAGACAAGATGCAAGCAAAGGTTCCAAGGGACACAAAATCAAGAGAAAATAAAACATTTAGGCTAAATGGGATCTGACCTAATTTCAAATAAGAACAAGGAAAGTGTGAACTGATTTAGGCTGGGATTTAGGGAATTGTTTGTAGCTCTCAAAAGAATGAATGTCAGAAGCAGCTTTTCTGATTGGAGCAATAGAGACAAAATACAAAATAAATTAAGTGAAGTTGATAAATTTCTGTGTGAGGATGACAGAACACTGGAACAGGCTGCCCTCTCTCTGGAGACACTCAAAACCCACCTGGATGAGTTCCTTTGTGACCTACTCTAAATAATCCTACTCTGGCAGGGAGTTTGGACTAGAGGATCTTTCAAGGTCCCTTCCATCCCCTAACATTCTGTGATTCTGTGTAGGATTCTACGATAGCAGAGGACTATGGTGTCTGACTGCACATTCCTGGCTGGGTTCATCTTCATCTAAAGGCCATCTTGGATAAAAAGAATCTATCTGAAAATTTTATCTAGTTAGTGGTGACTGTCATAGGTGAAGTAGTGCTGAGTTGAGTAGAGAAGTAGATGACCAGGTAAGAGGGGGTGTAAAGATTGGAAACCTTAACTGCATGTTGTAATGCAAGGAATCTGGGAGATTTAAATCTTTGGACTAAATAGATGGCACTTGGCACACATAGTTATGAGATGCTGAAGAGAAACTGGGATACAATAATTTATTATCTGAGCAGCAGGTGAATGATGAGTGGGGAGAAGTGGAGATCCCCATGGTTGGAGGTGATTGATTTGTTGGGAAGGATAAGCCTGTGTTGTGAGAGAATAATTTGCTGTATGGCTCTGTGGTGAAGCTAGAGCACAGCTCTAGGCACATCCTGAAAATGATAAATCATTTAACCTTCAAGGTAAAATAATGTAGTCAAAGAGCCAGTCTGGAGGAGCAGCCAAGCTTTTTTTGGTTTCTTCTGTTGTGGGTTTAAGTGCAGAAGAGACTGAAGTCTGTATTGAGAAAGTTCAGGAAAACAGGGAGAATAGAACAATGAGGAAAAAAGAGGGACAGAACACCAAGAGGAGGATTATCTGGAAGTGGGTAAGTGGAGAAGTCAGAGGATGGTCGTGGAGGTCAACTATCAACTTTTGTGGCAGGGAAGAAGATGGGAAGTGACCTGTATGACAGGGAAGGGACAGATAATTTTGATCATGCTCTTTCTGGAGAAAGCACTGAAATCTGTGGCAAGTATAATGGAGGAAGAGGAGAAAAAGACTCAGAGATGTAATGAAAAGTGTAGATGAAATTATGGGCTTGGAGTTCAGTTACAGTGGAGAAATGGATTAATTTTCTTTAGGAGATTGACAGGCCAGGAGGAGAAAATCACTACTGTCCACTGACAGAACTTGCTCTGGTTTGGGATTTCCCTGAGGGATACTGGATATACCCAAGGGCTGAGGTGGAGGTTATTGATGTTGGGGAGGAATAAGTAAGAACTAGTGACTGGTGGGGCAGGCTCTGTAAAAGGGTAAAGATAGCCTGGCTTATGCAAAAAGGCTTTGAAGAGCTTTGTTATCCAGGACACAGTCATTCTAAATGGCTGTATCCTGGTGACAGGCAGTGTCTGCACATGCTGCAGGTACAGGTGCCAGACGCTGTCACTCTGTTTACCATGAGTAAATGAACAGTATTCTCTGAGTTGCCTTTTGATTTTATTACCAATTACCATGAGAAACAATAGCTGCATCTCACCGTGGGTGCTGTTTAGTCATGATTAACGTTATACTTCAGGTATCTTCTATAAACCTTTCATTTCAGCAGCAGCACTTCTCTTTTCTGTATTCTGAAGTGTGACAGGAAATCCTGAGCACTCTGATCACTCCCCAGCCTATAAAAAACATAGAATGGTTTAGGTTGGAAGGGACATCAAAGTTCCAACCCCCCACCGCAGGCAGGGACACCTCCCGCTAGAACAGGTTGCTCAAGGGCTCATCCAACCTGGCCTTGAACATCTCCAGGGAGGTTGTGGATGACAGAAGCACAGAATGTGATCTTTGATCACATTCTGTGCTTCTGTCATCCACACCCTCCCTGGGCAACCTGTGCCAGTGTCTCACCACCCTCACTGTAAAGAACTTCTTGCTAACATCTAGTTTAAATCTCCCCTCTGCCAGTCATTGCAAGACCTTGTAAACACTCCTTCCCCAGCCCTCCTGTAGGCTTCCTTCAGATATTGGAAGGTTACTACAAAATGTGAGTGG